>WURT03178089.1:0-10316 GCA_009936505.3 Holothuria glaberrima | reverse complement strand
AATGAGTCTATTGTAATGTCTGGGTTGAAAAATCAAAAAGAAATGGATGATTAATAGGTGACATTAATTAAACAGTGACAATTAGTAGTTGAACACTCAGTCCTGTGGTAGCTGCATAGGTGTGTTTCAATTACCCTGGGGTATAAGTAAACTCCTGATCGACGCTTGATGGTGATGTAACAGTCATACTTACCTTCATAGCAGGTGTCGAATATGTACTTCTCTTTTGACGTACATACTCTAACACCTGTGAACAGTGACAGAGATCATCAATTTGACTAGTATCTTCATGGGCCTAATTCGATGTTACTCTCGACTATTGATTGCTTTCACCAAATGAATATTCATATTGCACGAACAATCTTCAACTATAACATTCTTTTACAGAGTAATTCAATGGGTCTTTATTGTGTGAGCCCTAAGCGGGAGAAATCACACACTGAAACCCCAATTGACGTTTTTCGTATCTGAAACAACATGACAATCAGACTTGCTTTTGTCGATTTTTTGTTGAATATTTATAACATGTGTTTGTAGTGATCGTACATAAGAATAGTTAATAGCGTACAATTTTACCCAGTTTCACGGAGAATTCTTGAGAAAGCTCGCGGACGTTGGTATCACAAGTGCAACCAGTATAGGTGTAGGACTAATACACGTCCATCAAGCGGGCAACAGTTAGATAGCAATTGTATCTCACCTTTCGGTTTTCCTGGAAAATAGATTTACAATTACTGGTATGCTATTTAGCTTCGACCTTAGCCGTAGTCTGCGTTGCAGGGAAAGAGAATGCAGCAGGTCAGTTGCCATCCCCCTTCTTCAAACTTTTTGAAACAAATGCTTAACACGTCGATCTTTGAAATCCTTGTTTAATAAATATGCGAAAAGATTTTGTAGATGCTTCTGGTAATTTACCTTAAGTTCCATTTTCTGCAATATAAGAAACGTTTTGTTCTTGGTGCCTTTAACTTTAATTGATGGCGGCCCTCTTTTTAACCAATTACCCAAAAATTGACCCATTCTTCTGCAAAAAGCTTCTGCATACAGCCACGACTGCGGTAACTCTCGAAAGTTAGCTTATCTTTGAAGGCTTCAAATAGAAACCTTAGGGCATAGTATTTAAAAGGTCTGTGGAACTACAATATAGTGGTTCCACATTTCAAGTTCTGAAATATATGGATGATGTGAGCTACCGTAAACAGAAAGTGATTAGAATAGTGAAGCTTATTTTCCTAACGGTAACAGGCGGAAGTTCCTCGTATGTGTCTATCTTAGGGGAAGTTCAAGCGCTATGGTTATCTTATAAAAGGTGACTGTAATCGTGCATGTTTTCATTCTGAATTAGAGGGCGTTGACAGATACCAAGGGCGGTTTCGAAGAAAAATTAACTGAGAACTAGTTTTGTACCAGGCCTGATTACGAGAAGAACCTCTCTACCCATAAACTGTCGTCAACATGAACGGTAAGTATGAAATAAAAACCAAAAAGTAAGTGTTCAATAATTCAGTCAAAATGAAAAACTTTCGAGGTCCACAATTGCTTTATTCAAATTAGGTTAATTGTTTGACTAAGTAGTCTTATTGTTTCTTTTCTCTCGTCGATTAGTTCTTTTTGGCTGCTATATAAAGGAGGGCTGTTTTGAAGAGCCTTTTCTCTCATCATAGGATGGCATAGAGAGAATTAAGAGAGAAATAATAAATGATGTTGTAACGCGGGCAAAGTTTAGAAAAAGAGTATTGTTGATATACTACATTTATCGCTCAAAGACATAGGCTATAAGTCAAACCAACCGCACACTGCCTGACTCCGTTGTACCATAGCTAGACGTCGGGCAGTGCATGCGTTGGAAGAGTCAGCCAGTTTTTAACAGGTTATAAAAGCAGTATTTGCTCAATAAGGAAAGTAAGTAACCGTCTGGTTCATCGATAGGCAATAGGCAATCTCCCAACAATTTGCAAATTGAAAAATCGGTGAACTCTTGCAAATCTTCTCTTATTGCATTACAAGCACTTGTAAAGACTTTTTGAGAATAACTGTTACAAACAGTAGGCTAAGAAAGAAGAAATTCTCCTTAAATTTCATAATTCACTATCAAAAATATTGTCACATGACTAAAATAGGCCCTTCATGATCTTGAGTGACGGGTCATACTTACTCCTTTTATTGGGGTGACTGCATTTCCCTTTAAACCGACCAAAATTTGCTGCAAGACTGTTTGTTGGGATGTGTCGCATGTTATCGTACAGTGTGATGAGGGTTTTATAGGAGGGAAAAGGACGTAAGTGTACTATGCGATAAGGGACCACTCTCGCGGAGGTTGAGAGTTATGCACTTATGCCTGAAATTTTAATCACTGAAGCCTAAACGTAGTAAACATTTTGCTCAAAAAATAGCCAAAAAATAGCAATTTTTCGAAATGCTAGGGACTGTAGCCTCCCTCAGCCTCACCTCTAACGCCTTTGATGAAGAGAATAATGTCCCTCTCCGTTTAAAGACAGTGACAGTTATTTTCCTAGTAAAAGAATAGCTTTAGTATTGTATAATGCAGACACCAGTTACAGCCTTGTAGCCCTTTTCTGATGTTCAATTTTGTATCACGGGGTTTCTTGGGTTTTCACAACTTATCATTTTTTTTCGTTTTGCAACTGATTTGTCTAACAAAGCAGTATGAGGCGGAGGGGAGAAGCTTCTAAAAAGCAAAACATAAATTTCCGGGTAAAAATGTGAATTTCATGGCATTTTTACTTCATAGCCTAAGCAAAATCGATGTGAATTTTGTACGCAAAGCAGGGAACATTTCAAAGCGCACATCTTGAGCATCTAACACCCGCACGAAATGTGTTCCCTTTTGCCCGTGTTTGTCATATTTTAGTTTAGATATTTACGAAAATTACTGTTTGAAAAAGTAACACAAAATACTCGACATAAGTTAAGAAACGATTGTCACCCATTACATTTCAAGAGTCTCATTCACCCACAAGAAAAAAGGAGGAATAGGGATATTTAGTTTCCAAACACATGCGATGAAAATTTTCAAAATTTCCGTTCAGAGGCAATCTGTACTTAGAAGTGGGAGGAAGAATAGAGGCAATAGAGGCGGAGGAACTTTAATATGAAGAATCATGTACAAGTTCTGATGATATAACACGCGCGCTATAAAATGGCAACGGACTTAATCTAGACTGAGTCAGGTAACACTAGAATCAATGTAAAATCATTTCCATAGAATATTTGCGCAGTTCTGTTCTTAGTTAAGTCTAAGTTTTCAAATTAGGGTATGATTCTCTAATTGGAAGATAGGATTCTTGAGTCTACCAGCAAGTACGGAGTCCTTAAACGAAATAACCACCTTAAGACATTTTAAGGGGGAAATACAGTGTAAAGTAAAAGGACTTGGTTGCTTTAACAATCAGGCCCGTAGCCAGACAGGATACTGAAGGGGGCGAGGGAGCTTCCAGGGGGTAAAATATCGTCTTAAGAGGGAAAGGGCGAAATATCGTTTTAAAGGGAGGGGGGGGATCTACAAAAGTGCATTCAATCAATGGACAGGCAACTTTTACTTTTCTAACAGATGTAAATTTTTCCAAGGGTCTTGCCCTCTCCTAGTCCCTTGGCTACGAGCTTGCTAGCAATTCGTCATACCTGCATACCTACTATGCATACATGGATTCCAATATCTCCTCTTTCATCAATAATTAGAAACCTCATTATTGGACAATATCTGTATGATCCACTGTGCTTTTTTGAGTCACAGTCTAAGCTATATCATGGATTTGAGGGGATAATGTAGGATGGAGACCCTTTAAATATACCTCACTCCGACGTCAAGTTAAAGGACCAACAATGAAAACAGCTAGTTAAGCACATTACTCTGTTGCACATATCTTACGCATGACGTTGCCTTCTCACGCGCACGCGGACATGGGCTGGTATCCCATTGAACAAAAGTTAGCCGTCTAAATTTGAGTTAAAGTGGGTTGTTATCTTACTTTGTTCCCTCAACCGAGGGCGCACCTTCTGTCCTGTGACGTCATATACATAAGGTAAATAGGCTCTAGACTCTGGAAGATACGTGACCATTTCAGTTTTACAGAAACAAAAAGTAGATAAATTTTGAAAGTGATAACAAAGACTGCAAAACACCTTTGGAATTTTCTTTTGATTTCATGTTAGTGAATAGTTCATAAAACTGTCCTTCATTTTAAAGTTTGAGTTAGAGGTATATTTTACGAGGAGGGGGTAGATGCGGGGTAAGTTTGTGAGTTTGAATAATTAAAACAAGAACACTTACAGTACATTTTGCTATTTCAGTCAGTGTTAACGACCACGTGGAAATTCTTCCCAAAGGAGCCAGGCCTTAATGTCTGCCATCTTTTACATGGCTACGATCACTGAAAATATTGTTATATCTGGAATCAAAACCCTTTTCTACTGTTATGAGAAAACTGAAATACTTGGTAGCGTTTTGTCTGTGGTAATGAAACTTCCTTCAAAGTGCCGTTGAAAATTTTGAAATATTTGGTGACGATGTGCTTTGATATATGGCCTACTCCGTCTATGGCAGGAAACGATTACTGCCATATCACTTTTTAACGGTTGAAAATAGTAGTAATAAAAGTAAATACCAGGTAGCTGTGCATTGCAGTGCTAAGTAAAACCCATTAAAATTGGTATTATCATTTAACCATGCTTCGACGTCATTTGATTTAGTGTGGGACGGATTATTGGTATTCAATATCGGTATCGGCCGATATTACCTATTTTTGCCCTATATAGGTAGCGGGAAAATGTCGATACTACCTCAGCGATATTTCTCGTCCTATACGTTACAATATTAATACGTTATTTCAGTATGCTCGACTGTAAATTTTAATGCTTTGTTCCATGAAAATGCACAAGACTTGGTAGTAGTGCTCAAAGTGATATAGTGTGCAGAACACTCATGTCTCAAATATCGGTATCGGATCGATTGGCCGATATAGAGAAATCAAATGTCGGTATCGGTAATAGCGGTTTCTGGCAGTTTCGGTACTAGACTTCTTTGGACCTCGATTCCCCACCCCTACATGAGTGTAGGAAGCTTTTGAATGTGGGGCGGAAGTGAATGTTACTGATCAATATCCTGGGGAGGGGTCTAAGGAGAGGGTGTCCCCTCCCCTATGGAAATCTGTTCTGACTATTTAAAGTGCCCTAGATGCGAAAAAAGTGCTATGCGTGACACACTTTGAAGTAATTTCATCCTATTCAACGCCAGGCCTTGGCAGCGTGTCATCCAAAAAGGGGGCGAAACAAGGTTTCCTCCCCACCATTCAGAGTGGGAAGAGTCGCCCCTTGCCTCCCTTTTTCTACGCCTATGCACCCATGGGGGTTTCCTTTTGTTTGTCTAAAACCAACACCAAGAATTCTGCTGTATCCGTATCATGTTCTTACCAGCGGCTATGATCTACTGTAATAATAACAATTGATAAAACAAGTTACAGCCTAGTCGAACAGGGAAGTTGGAACGAGTCCAATTATAGCAGAGATCTTTTGAAACTAGTTCTGTATTGATAACTTTGTTTTTAATGAAACATTTTCAAGGTTGAGTAACATTTACATAACAAATGATAATATTTGTTTCCCCACAATAACCTAACAATTTTTAAGGTTGAGTAACATTTACACATCAAATGATAATATTTTTTCCCCACAATAACCTAACAGTTAACTCCTTCAACCTCAAAAGAGAAATTCCAGTGCATTATTAATATATTGCACTAGATATATTCAGGGAACTATAATGATATGAAGTCTTTCTTTAATATATCATGTTTGCATCTAAGTGAGTCATGTTTCAAAAGAATAAATGCCTTAATCTTTGCATGATTTGGAAAGTTTCTGTATAAAAGAAGAAAAACTTCCTAGTGAAGTTTCAGGTCAAATTTTGTTAATAAAGTTTTGTGCGATTCCCTTATTTCTGGAACTGACTTGCTCAGAATGAAAACTGAATAACAAAATTAGTCTAGTTCTGGGTCGGTTCCTCTTAATTGGCTGTGCTGGTTACCTTGAAAGGAAGTAGAGACTGCATTTAAGCTTTAAATACTGCTTTGGAAAAAGTGATTGTATCAAGTATTCAAATTTATACTGGTTAAAAAAAAACCCAGAATAGGTCAGAGCAGTAACCAAGTCATGTGTTTTAAAAGTTAAAACCTTAAAATACTTTTTCCTCTTGGAAAACTTGAAAGGAATTGTCTAAAGACAGATTGAATAACCAGTTGCGTATCCTGGCGGGGCGCAATAACCCCCCCCCCCCATTGGTCTTCATGCGTGAAAAAAAGTTGTAACAAAAAGGAAATGCTTCAAAATATGCCAAATGTAGCACCAGTTTGTATCTCAGCCCTGCTCCAAAAGCAAACATTTTCCAAAGGGCAAGGAACACCCCTCCCCCAAGACAGCGATAAATCAAGCCTTACACCCCCTCTATAAAAAAAATAATAAAAAAAAATCCTGAATACTCCCCTAACTATTTCTACTACTGGAAGAGACCTTTTGAAAGGTAGAGGTAAGGTATATGTTGTAACAGGGAGTTGTCCCTCCCTAGTTGGAGTTTGCATATGCAATGGAATCTGACATTCATGTTTTCTTTGAAGGTATGAAAAAAAGAATAAATTCTTCAAAATTCCATCATTTGACACATTGAAAAGTGGGGATAAGAGTTAAACAACGCATAAATTCGGCTCTATTTGCATTTGTATCTTTACGATAATGCATTTTCCAAATTACGCAAGTCTAACGCTGCTGAAGTACAATACCAAATGGCTATTGCATTTTATTGAATGGTCAACAAAAGACTGTTGGGATGTTGTCAAGAGGATTTTCTCATTTACTCAAGATATCGTTATAGGGTTTCTAATAATAAATGAACAATTCCCACATTTTTATAGACCTGGGAAATGGTTACGTAGTGCGAATGAGACTTTAAATAAAATTTGAAAAATATTGTAATCCAATCCATTACTTTTCATGTTTGAGTTTCAAAAAAGTGGTATGGTAAGTATTTTAATTGACTTACCTAAACGATATTTCGTCATATTTTAATAAAACATTTGCTGCATTTAAACTTAAAATACTGCTTGGAAAAAAGTGATTGTATCAAGTACTCAAAGTTTATTCTGGTTAAAGAAAAAAACAGAATAGATCAGTGCAGTAACCAAGTCATGTGTTTAAAAGTTTAAACTTTAGAATACTTAGTCCTCTTGAAAAACTTGATAGGAATTGTCTAGAGACAACATTGAATTACCAGTTGCGTATCCAGACGGGGGCACAGTAACCCCCCCCCCGCATTGGCCGTCATGCGTGACAAAAAAGTTGTAACAAGAACGAAATGCTTCAAAACATGCCAAATTGATAAAATTTACAATTTATACTTTATACAAGGTTATCAAACCTACTTATTTATACAAGGTCACTCAACCTTGAAAGTGTTTCATAAAAAACAAAGTTATCAAAACAGAACTAGTTTCAAAAGACCTTTGTTATAATTTGACTCCTTCCAACTTCCCTGTTCAACTAGGCTGCAACATGTAAATGTTACTCAAAACATTTGTTGTCTATAAACTTGTAGTGTTCTTGAAGCCTTTTTGAATGCCCCACTTTCCTACCTGAAAATTATTTATTTATTTTAGTTATGTTGCATAAATCTGGTTCAAATTTACAAGAGATAATTAACCGTCTAATTGTTATGCGTACTACAGAACAGAAAAGTACAGATCTTTCCTGAGACCCATTAAATCGCCTTTCCTTCATAACCTTTGCAGAACAGAATTTAAGCCAAACGTAGTTTCTTTACATCTACAGCAAATGTGTTTCTTCACCCTATTAATGTTTAAATTTTGTATGAAGAGGATTTACATTGACGTTTGGCAATCTGTCATGGACCGGGAACGTTTGCTCATGACGTGAGGCATAAGTACTATGGTATAGAAGGACTTTTGTAAGATGTATTGAAGCGTTGAGGAGGAATGTCGAGAGAAGAGGATAAAACGTTATATGGCAAAACAAGTTTTTGTTTGATGTATGACTGTAAACTCTCAAAATCATAATTGTTTCGACTGACCGAAAATTAAACATAATGCAAAAGAAACCAACGATCCATAGCCATAGGCGTTCGGGGGTCAATATACTGGGTGAATGGATAATGTTTGCCCCAGTTTAGAATTTTGGACCAAGTGCCCAAATTTTTACACCAGTGTGCCCAAAAAGAGCATAATTTATTTTCTTGGCTGTCTCATTTGTCCGAATGGATCCACTGTTTTTGCCTGAAGTGGGAGGGCATATGTCCCCCTACCCCCCTCATATGCTCATGTCCATACAGAGTCACGTAGGGTGTTGTAATATAAAAGTGTGTGTATGTGGGTCGGTATTTCTCTTTTTTCTGCCTCTGGCTCTAATCCAAATAACAATATTTGTAGAAGCTAGTTTCATGATTGTAATTTGAAATGTTACGGCTAATGGTGGTTTTAAAGTTTGTGTTAGTCCAACACTTTCTGGGACTTAGACATAAGGTATGTGTTTATTTTACTCTTTTTTGTACCTGAATATATTTTAAGCTTACCTTTACCTATAGTAATCAAGTCCCTTAGCCTTGAACCAAAAAGACAATGTATTTTAAACTTATTAGTTATTCCTACTGTGATTGTCATTACCTTTGGTTTCTCTTCGTATTCAGGGTTGTCAATGTGACGGTGATTACTGTTGTGGTTGCATTTTCGTTTACGGTCGCAACTTTGGTTATTGCGATTGCGATTGCGATTATGACGCAAACTTGCAGTAACTCCACTCGGAGCACTCAATCTTGCCCTTAGCTTGGTGAGCTTGGTGGTTCATTGCGAGTGCGCCTCTTTTTTAAGCCTTGTGAGCATCACAAATCAGACATGTCCACAAGAACTGCGGTCACCCGTACTAATTAACAGACAATGAAAGTTTGCATTGTCCTCTGACCTTTAATCTACTTGAAAAGTGTTGGGCTTTCCTGCTAGTAACCACAATGTGGCTGGAATGTTTCGTTTGTACTTGGTCTATGGAGAACGAAAACATATGTGCTTCTACAAACTATCAAGTCTATTAATAGCAAAACAGTTATCGACAGTTTTCTGGTTAGCAGTATTCTACATGGTATTTCATAAGAATTAAACATATTTTAGCACAAATCCCTTATTAAATGAATAAGAAAATCAAACCGGAAACAATTTGCTCTTATTACTTGCAAAGAAAATCCCTTGTCACAAATTAGTTGTGTTTTTCATCGATGAAAGCACTTGACGAGATTTTTCGATAATTGCACACCTGACTTAAGTGGAAATAATAATTAAGCATATTCAAAAATTTGGCACAAAATTGTCGATATTCTGAAGCAATGGCAAAAGTCGTCATGGAATTTTCTGCGATCTGACTTGCATTTAACCTCACCAGATCCAAAAAATCAGTAGCATAAAAACAAAAATACCGAGTTGGAACTTGGCGTTAGTGACTCATTAATGTTATAGAGTCACAGCTATGGAGACATTTTGTTTATAATTGTAATAACATTCGTCTCAATTATTTTCTAAGATAAAATCAATATTGTTAAGCTAACTTGATATTCAATAGTCTTCTGGTATTATAATTGATGAGAAATATCTCAAAAATTCACATATTTAAAATTTCTACAATTTAAGAATGTAATCACGGGAAAGATGAAACACGTTACAATATATCTCAATGTCTCAATGTTATTTTTAAAACTTGCATACTTAATTTAAATGTTTTGGTAATCTCTGAATGAAAACATTTCAACAGCGAAAAAAAAAACACCATTGTTTGATGTTTGGAAAAAAAGGTATTTATCTTTTCTTCTTTTATCCGTCCAAGAAAGCTTAAAGTTTAGCTAGGTAAATACTTAATCCCTACAAACTACGTGACACATTGAATTAATTTCAAACATGCTACATAATTATTGGTATATATATATATATATATATATATATATTTATATGTTACAACTCAATCTGCCGACAGAACTGTTTCGATCTTGTTAGATCTCATCAGTGCAGCTCAGAGTATGCTTCAAGACTGACTGAGTGGCAAGACTGACACAAGCATAACTTGCGCCAGTCCAGCCTTTCACGGTACACTGCCTATGAATACCAAAGTGCGCAAGCTCTAAAGAGCGTGCTATGCATACGCCTTGGCAAAAATGCCAAGACTACACAAGCAGTGTGACATCTTGAAATGAGAAAGTGCTCAACAAAACAAGGTCTTACCGTAGCACTACCATGTTAAGGAGCGTAAATAACTCA
>WURT03178078.1:0-10316 GCA_009936505.3 Holothuria glaberrima | reverse complement strand
TGACAACTCAGCACCATGCCAACTCGCCCCTATGACAACTCAGCACCATGCCAACTTGCCTTCATGCCAACTCGCCCATATGACAAATAAGCACCATGCCAACTCGCCCCCATGCCAACTAACCCCCATGCCAACTTGCTCTTTTCCAACTCGCCCCATGCCAACTCGCCCCTATGCCAACTCGGCTTTTGACCCCTGGTGACCTCAAATGACCCGAAAACAATGGTTCTTCTGCTCAACATGACAAATCTACATCCCAGATATGAAAGTGTCGGTCATTCCTACCTCGAGATATAGTGATTACAAGGTTTTTGGACTTTGACCTCTGGTGACCTCAAATGAGCTTTGACCTCTGCCAAAAACAATAGGGTTTTCCTCTTAACATGACAAATCTACATACCAACTATGAAGTGTTTGTCATTCCTATCTCGAGATATCGCGATTGCAAGGTTTTTGGACTTTGACCTCTCGTGACCTCAAATTACCTTTGACCTCTGCCAAGAACAATAGGGTTCTTCCTCTCAACATGACAAATCTACATACCAAATATAAAGTGTCTGTCAATCCTTTCTTGAGATATAGCGATTAAAAAAGTTTTTGGACTTTGACCTCTCGTGACCTCGAATGAGCTTTGACCTCTGCCAAAAACAATAGGGTTTTTCCTCTTAACATGACAAATCTACATACCAACTATGAAGTGTCTGTCATTCCTATCTCGAGATATCGCGATTGCAAGGTTTTTGGACTGTGACCTCTCGTGACCTCAAATTACCTTTGACCTCTGCCAAGAACAATAGGGTTCTTCCTCTCAACATGACAAATCTACACCCCAAATATGAAGTGTCTGTCATTCCTATCTCAATATATAGCGATTACAAAGTTTTTGGACTTTGACCTCTCGTGACCTCAAATGATCTTTGACCTCTGCCAAAAACAATAGGGTTCTTCCTCTCGACATAGTGATTACAAGGTTTTTGGACTTTGACCTCTGGTGACCTCGAATGACCTTTGACCTCTGCCAAAAACAATAGAGTTCTTCCTCTCAACATGACAATTCTACGTACCACATATGAAAACTGTCTGTCATTCCTATTTCGAGATATCGCGATTGCAAGGTTTTTGGACTTTGACCTCTGGTGACCTCAAATTACCTGTGACCTCTGCCAAAAACAATAAGGTTCTTCCTCTCAACATGAAAAATCTACACCCCAAATATGGAAAGTGTCTGTCATTCCTACCTCGAGATATAGCGATTACAAAGTTTTTGGACTTTGACCTCTCGTGACCTCAAATGATCTTTGACCTCTGCCAAAAACAATAGGGTTCTTCCTCTCGACATAAAAAATCTACATACCAAATATGAAAAGTGTCGGTCATTCCTACATCGAGATATAGTGATTACTGTACAAGGTTTTTGGACTTTGACCTCTGGTGACCTCGAATGACCTTTGACCTCTGCCAAAAACAATAGGGTTATTCCTCTCAACATGACAAATCTACATACCAAATATGAAAAGTTTTGGTCGTTCCTATCTTGAGATATCTCGATTACAAGCTAAGTGTCACAAACACATACTGTACACACACGCATACCTACACACACACGACATCACCATCGCATAGATTCCTTGCCTACCTTTGGCAAGTAATCAATAATGAATGTTTTCCATTTCATGAAAAGCATAGGCGTATGATACTCTTCCAATTTGGGGGGCAGAAAATTTTTTCCCCGATTCTCAAAATGTTGCCCGAATTTTTTTGCAGTTCAGGTGCATAAAATAGGCCAATAGACCACCAAACCACTACATGTGCCCAAAACGCACAAAAATTTTTGCGCATTTTTCAGGAACATACTTAATACTTATGGTGTACATGTACACCCAGATTTAAGTACAGTTTAGGAATAATAAAAACAAGAGCACCAGTGATGCAAGTTAAAAAGTCTGTTGAATGTCTTATGCCAACAACAAGGATGAATATTTATGTTGGAGTAAGTGCATACAGCATATTATATAACCCCTTATTAATTTCTCTACATCTGATTGGAGGATTGGTCGTCTAACGCCATAGGTTATTCGGTACTAACCCACGGTCGTGGGTTAGTATATATTAACCCACAGTGGTGACGTCAGCCATGAGGGTATGTACAATCAAATTTTGAAAAAAATCTATGACTTAGGAAGTAAGGTGTCATACAAAACAAATAATGTTTTCCATTGGTGTGATAGAATGAATAATTTCATTCGTTGAAAGACTGAATGTTCTATTCAACTCAGCTTTGCCTCGTTGAACAGATCATTCAATTTTTCAACTCATGAAATTATTCATACTAATGCACTCATAAACATTCATTGTTTGTATACCCATACATCTTAAAAACAGCACTACTCATAGGTACCATTAGGCAGAACTGTAAAATCTCTGTGCCCATAATAATGATGATGGGGAACCTTAAATGAGCTGAGAAAATAATGGTAGGAGACCTTTCCCACCCAAGGAATATGGAAATAAGTTGCATGATCAGGCAACATTTTTGCTGGAACCCATATCATAGAACTATATATGTAGAAAAGCAAAACTTTGATGCCTTACTACCCAAAATGCAAAACTGTCTTAAGGCTTTAATGATTTCATTGCAGTATGAATCAGATTGTTTGCTAGATTTTTAAGGTATATGCTGTACAGTAGCCTACACATGGTGTACCACTATTATGGTCAACATAAATGCATTGATAAATCAAGTACCCAAACTACAGTATCTAGATTCCCTGACTTGAGACACCATGCTTACAAAATTTTTAAGTGTTTTACATCTGGTGACCTCTGAACTTCACAGATACACTGTCTTTTCCATTCAGTACTGTATAATGCATTCGCATACTAAGTTTGGAAACCACTGTATCCATGATTAGTATTTACTGAAATGTGTGAGTTAGATTGACAGTTTTGACCTCTGATGACCTCATCTGGCCTCTAATGTTCAACAAACATTTTAGGGTCCTTTTAAACAACATGCTCTACTACATGTTAAACATGGAAAAAATATATACCTGTACTTCCTATCTTGAGATAAGATTGATCTCCACTAAAAACACCAGGATTCATCTAACTGTACTTAATATGAAACATGTACATTCTAAGTGTGACTTTTATCTACACACCTATGCTGAGATTTTGTGTAGAAAGATTTTGTTTTTGACCTCTGGTGACTTTGGATGATGTTTTACCTCTACTAGAAACAATAATATTCATCTACTAAACAAAACACATCTATGTGCCAAGTATCAAAACAATCAATGATTCCTATCTTGAGATACTGTACTCAGTAAGAAAGGTTTTCAGTTTTTGACCTTTATTGGACTTCAACCTCCATAATAATGATAAGGGTCTTCCTCTGAACATGTTACCTGAGGGCAACACCATCTTTCAAGATTGGAATGATGGATACTTTTTCAGAATTTGCACAAAGATTTGCCCTACTAAGAAAAAGATCCCTCTTGGTTTTGGTGGAAGTCCAAGGTTATCTGAGGTCACCAGATGACAGCTTACAAGGTTTTGAAGTTTTACATAAGTTGTAAACTGATTGTAAATGGGACATTCTGTGGTACAGTATTTTATTGTTAGTCATGGGACATTTTAGAGAACATTTTGGCTCATTGATGGAATAGTTGAAAGAGTGACAAACTTGTAATGAAATCAAGTTACAAAGTGTGACTACCTCTACAAAGTAATAAAAAAAAGTAGGAATCGAAGTCTACTCCAATATTAATATTTATTAATTAATAAACTTTAGTCATGGGACAGCTTTGCGACATAGGTTTCTAGGTACAGATACTTAATCCCAAAACTCTGTGCCATTAAGGGGATATTGCTATTTCTTTGCTTTTGGTGTCAAGAAGGACAAGTTGGACTATTGTTTTATTATAAGCTTTTTGAAAAATCATCCCCATTTTCTGCAATTCAAAACAACACATTTTTAGTCATGACACAGTTTTAGTGTCAAGAAGGACAAGTTGGACTACTGTTTTATTATAAGCTTTTTTGAAAAATCATCCCCATTTTCTGCAATTCAAAACAACACATTTTTAGTCATGACACAGTTTTGTCGCACATGCTCACAAGTATAAAAATGCTGCAGAATGAAATGTTTCTCAATCCTATTTCGTCTTCTTACCCTTACAATTATACAGTAAATTAAGATTTTATGTTGGTGATGTTTTCCACAATAACTAAGGCCTTAACAGGGGGAAAAAGATGGGACTTTAGGGATGGTCAAAATTCAGCCTTATAATACAGCCCACTGGTTCTACAGTACACCTTAGTCACCGAGTACAAACTTAAATACATACTACATTCACTATGGCAATAATGGGCTGTAGAACCAGTTCTGCACCTACAAACTGGGAGGGGAAAGGGGAGTTGTCCCCCACCCAACTCCACCCTTCTCTCTTAATAAGGAAAAACTTTACCAGTTCAAAGCTTGTCAAAGAGCACCACTCTGCAACTAAACCCCTTTACATACAAAAATTTCTCAAACGGAAGGGGTTTCATCTACTCCCTTCAGAAAACATGCCCCTTAAACCTTGCGAAAAACATACCAAGCATTCATTTTAACAGTTGTTACAGACAGTACTCACAATTTTGCATCCAAGCCCCCATACATGTGTTAAACAATTTTTTTCCAAAGCGCCCTGATGTCCCGACACCTTGAACAAAGCCAGTGTTAAGAAACATGGTAATGTGGGAACTTCAAATGAAACAAGTCAGTTCATAGATATAACAAAGATTCTGTACAGGTTGAACATTTTGCATCCAAAACCTCCTTACAAAAAATTCCACAAAAGGAGTGGGTCATCCTCTTTTCGATGAAAAATGTTCGTCATGGGACAAACGACTAAGTAGACAAGGCGCTTATTAATAACTGATTATGGAAATAATTTTCTGCTTTGACCTTGCATTGAGTTTTTGGGGTACTTTATGTCCCTGTATGAAATAACTCATTTTAATTGGAAAGTGAGAAAATATTCCACAATATAATTTGTCCCATGACTAATGCATTTTTTTATAATTTCCTGTGTAATTACATTAGTTTTAAAAGTGTATGACCTGATTCCAAAAATTTTTTTCAGATCTTGGCAGTAGAATACCTTGACTATACGAAAATGCAAAATAATGGATAAATAATGAAACTTGGAGTTTTGAACATTTATGCCGCAAATACCATGGAATGTCGCAAATACCACAGAATGTCCCTAACACAAAATTTCAAGAAGAGAGTGTGTTGTACAGTTCCTCAAATTGTGTTGTTTTGTGGCCAACAAAAGTGAGGGCTACATATTTGTCCCAATTTAAGGATAAAATTGTAGAGACCAACATATATACATCTTTTCACAAGCATAACTCAGCAAATTCATAAGAAATTCCAGTTTTAGTTACCTGATGATAGAGTTGTGCACAGTCAGAAAAAATGTTCACTTCCCAGGAAGATAAATCCGATGGATTGCCCCCCGTGGTACGCGGCAGAGGGGGGAACCTGAGGGGGATGCCCCCCTCACAGGCTGAAGCTTTTGAAAATTGAAGACCCAATTGGTGCAATTTGACGGCCCATTTTTACAGGGATTGCCAGTGTACTACTCATGTGTTATAACATGCTACTGTATGAGGTGTAATGATTTCAATTAGTCTACACTATATAAGTTTGCATGAAGTTGATACTGTACACTTTTAATTCAACTTTTGAAACAATTTCGAACCATTACAATAGTTTGATGTGCAGTTCCACTTTTCCATATGCTTAAGTTCACTGTTTCCAAATGTTATTAGAACATAATTATATACCATGTTCTCTCAATTTCTGGTAGTGGTGTCGAAGTTCAGCCTGTTAAAGGTTCCGTGTTTGAGGTTCACGGATTAAAATGCCCCCCCCCCCCAATTATACTGCACCAATAAATATGTAAAGACAATAAATTTTGGGTTAGTTTTACATTTCGGTAGGCAGATTTGTAGTGGGTGTTTGCCTGAAGTACCCGGCGGGAATATTGAGTGCTGGGTGCAGCCGCCCACAGTAGCTTTCTTTCTTCCTCTCTTCATCTTTTTTCTGTCTTTTTTTTCTTTGCTCAAAAGTTTCCCGCATGTTGCAATAATTTTGCGGTGTCAAGATTCCCGTGTTACTTACTTTTTCCCGCCATGGAGTTGTGTGAAGGATGCTGTGACTATACTATAATTAAAAACAGGTTACAAGTATTAAATGTGTATGTTGATGATGTACATAGTGGAAAGTGGTCAGTTCCCCATTCTCACAGACTAGATTCAAATCTGAGGCAAGCATATATTTTTTAAGTTTTTGTTATACCGTTTTGTATTCTGTTACAGTACTTACAGTACCATACTTTGGATATACTGTAGATATTTGATACTGAGAGGAAGAACCCTGGATTGTTTGGAGGAGGAACTGTAGGATGTCATTTGTATTCACCAGAGGTCAAAAACTAAAAAATTTTTAACACCATATCTCAAGCTAGGAATCATAAATGCCTTTAATATTAAAATGTGGACGTGTTATACTCATAAAATTCCCCTTTCTGTAGAGTTTAAAGGTCATCTGAGGTTACTGGTGGTGAAACTATTCAAACCTCATAAACTAAGGTATCTCATACTTGAATGGCACACATACTAAGAATCATTTTGTTTTTGGTAGAGGTAAAAGCTCATTTGGAGCCACCAGAGGTCAAATGGTGAAAACCTTGTAAACACGGTAGATCCTGAAGACAAAGTCTTAACATAGTTGGCATGTGGATGCCCCCACATTGCATTCATTCACTGATCAATTTTGGTGGTACAGGAGTCAAAGGTAATGGCCTGCAATGACAGTGAATGACCATAAAAGACCTGAAGGTCAACCTTGACTTTCTGATGACTGAAAGAAGTCTCACATCCAAAGATCATTGCATTCAAGTGTCATGAAAATTCATTAATAAGCATTTTAGGTACTGGAACAATTATGGAGAATTTACTATGAGTCTATGATAGACAGACAGACGGATGGGTGGACGAATACACACAAAAGGTCTCAAAACTAGAATACAGCAACATTAAGGTATTACTGATTTTTGTGAAAGACAAACCGTCTATTAAGCAGAAGTAGGCTAGCTACCATTCAGTGTTCTCCACAGATTTTCAAGATCAGCAGGTATAAATCACAATCTCAATATAACAAGCCTTACAGAAAGTTATTTTAACTGTTTTCACTGTTCTCAAAGATACACTAAACTTTTTCAAAATTCAACCATTTCTGTCATAAAACATAATCTACAGTATGCAAAAAATGATGTGTTTATGCACAACGTTATTATAAAGCAAACTTTCCTGACTTCCGCAGTCTCAGTCAATTATACTGTATGCATCCTACAGTAGCCTATTTATGCATTCAGCTGCTAAAACACAGCTTTTTATGCTCAGATGCACAAGAGTTCCTGCTGCAGGTCTAGTTCTCATTGATGCATTCAGTCTTAAACCCTCACGTCCTCTGGACCAGGGTTGCCAGTTTTTCCCAAACTTGGCAAAATTAGAGGGGAAAAAGGCCAAAATAAGCCAAATGGTGTTTCCAACTATATTCTTCAATCTTCCCTATACGGAGATGGGTTATTATTGCTTTTGAATAAACTAGACTATGCAGAGATAACTTTCTTTCGGATTAAAAAACTTTATTAAGAACAATTAATAACGCCATGTACATGATGGTGATAGAAAAACGCGATACTATCTTGAATGATGCTATATGCATTAACTAGTAGCCCTAGTATAAGGATTATATCATGGAAGTAATACTACCATGATTTTATCTGGAGGATACTGAACACACACATTGATGCAGCTGTGAGGCCTGCAAGTATTCTTACACTGTTTTACATATACAGACTTGTGATCGTTGTAGAATTGTGTGTGGTGCAATAACACCGGACCGTGATTGGACTATTAAAGTTTTACCCATGTCATTGGCACTAAACATATTGCACCGCTTAAGAAATTGTCATAATATCTGACATTTTAGCAAGGTTGTAAGAATTTTCCAAAATAGGCCAAATCGTATTTGGCCTGCAGTTTCAAATCCCATAGGCCAAACAAATTCAAAATATGCCAAATTTTGCATTTTTGTCCTGTAATAGGCCAAACTGGCAATCCTGCTCTGGACTCCCAGAACTAAGGTCCACAGAAGAGTAGCTATGATAGAATGATTTCCTCTCTAATGCCTGGTCACACCGCCACAACTACCTACGACTGGACAAGACTCCTCCCATCATAGACAATTTGCATGAATCGTGGACATTCTGGCGCCTTTCTAAACCTATGAAAACACCATGCCATACTGCTCTCACTCATATGGACAGAGTGTCATAAGCAAGCTGCACGTAGCTTGCCACCAATAAATCCTCCTTTGACATGCACCTAAAGGTAGCCCATTTTGTATCCTGAACCCTTGAGGAAATTAATTTGAAACTCAAAGCAAGTATATCGCATTTTGGAGCCTACTTCCATATTTAAACAAGCAACGAGCTTGTGGTTATTGCTAGTTGCAGGATGGGACAACCATGTGAGTGAACACTACTCAGTGATTGCCAAACCACAGTATGACTACTGACTCCATCCGACTATGATTAAACATGTTCAATCTGGCCGACGGCATACGACCGGACGGAATTTGAAGAAATCATAGTCATGGAAGTGTTCACACCACCATGACTACACACGACGCAACGCCTTGTAGCATTGTGTCGTGTGTAGTTGTGGCAGTGCGGCCTGGGCTTAACAGGTACAAATTCTAAATTGCCTGAAAGTCTGTTGTGAGAATAGCTTAGAGTATACCTGTTATGAGAATAGCTTAGAGTATGTATACTGATAACATCTGTCTCCCTTCTCCAGGGAAACAAAGTAAAACATACCTCTGAAATTACTTCCTCAAGGAACATGTCCAGGGCAGTGGTAGACAAATCTGTTGGTGAAACATCCAAGTCTGGTCCTCCATATTGCCCTTCAAAGTAAAAGAACAGACCTTGATCTCTCCAAGTCATTCACAAAAAACTTATGTAAAGACACATGCCTTCCATGACTTATTATGCCAACTTAATAACTTAAAATTATGTTGTACATTGCATCATTTTTCAACTTTAGGGGTTTTACATTAGGGGTAAAATGCACTAACTACACCCCAATTCATGTCCTTCACTGACCCCATTTACCACATAACCTTACTACTGTACCTACTGTTCAAACCATGCAGAATAACTCCTTCGTTTCACCAAAGCATTGTTCTGACATATAAAAGGGTGCAAAGGGGAGATTTCTTACATAACCTGATGTTTCAAAATAATACTAAGGTGACTGTTTCTATTTTCTCTTCCAGCTGAGATCAATTTATATTAAACAAGCTGATGGTAGTGAAAGCTATAGGGGCACAACTTCTGTGATGTTCATTTGGTCATTCCTTCTAAAATTTTAATGACCTATTAATAAATTTTCCAACCTTTTTTGAGAGTTTTACCTGTGTATTCAAGAGAATGATGATGAAATAGCAGACTTAAATCATTGCTAAATGCATCATAGGAACTGGGAGTATAAAAATAATCAGCCCATTGTTTATACTCCCAGTTCCCATGATCCCTTGGGTGCATTTAGCAATGATTAAAGTCTGCTATGATACTGTACCTTCATGTAAGTTTCACTCACTAACAGACTTACACCATTGCTATGATATAAAATGTTGAAATCTATTCACTTAATGTGAAAACAGTCAATTATACTAGAGTCTGTGATGTCCTTCTAGTATAACTTGCAATTATGCTCTTTTATTTCCTTTTGATATTAAATTGTTTGTATGATCCTGAAAAGCTTATTGTTTTCTTGCATAGCATGTTGTATAATCATGTCACCCTGTAACAGTAAGACAGTGATCACATTTTGCCACAAGTTGCAGTAACTTTTGAAAAAAAAAGAAAAACAAAGATGATTATTTGAGTAGTACAAAAATGCCATCACAAATTATTGCATAACGTACCATTTTAAATAAAGTGAATAAGCTAAATAACAATTTTAAATCTCATCTCAGGAGTGTCCTATGTAGATGGGAGTTGGTTTTTTTTTTAATTATATTGACCCACTAACCCAAATTCTGTTTTTACCCTAAACAATCCAATTATGACCCACCCAATTAAGTACTTGACATAATACTAGCATTCACAACCTGAAAGCCAAAAGGCTTAGTGATTCCTTGCCATAGAAAATGTTGGGATTTTCTTGGGAATTCTTGGGAAATTTTACTT
>WURT03178077.1:0-27793 GCA_009936505.3 Holothuria glaberrima | reverse complement strand
TGTCTTCATGCTTTTTAAAATTTTCAAGATTTTTTTCTTCCTTGTGTATATTGGGTGATTTAGGAGTGTAAGAGATGAAAAATTTCTGCTCTTCAAATATTTTCATTCTAGAATTTCTAGAATTCCTTAATTACTGTTGCCTGCAGTGGTGAGCATGTCTTCTTCAAGTTATGTTGCCCCTAATACTACAGCATTTAACCAGTGGCTATTACCTTAGTGTTTCTCAGGACTAAAACTTCAGAAATATTAACAAAGTCTCTGAAATTTTTTCATTCCATAGGTACAGAAACCATGAAATTACCATATGAGGTAAGGTTAAAGGAAAAAGCCGTTTCATGTCTCTAAATCAGGAATTCTCAAGTGTTTTAGGCTGAGGTGCACTTTTACTGGAGTTAATACCTTCAAACAAATATAGTAGCTACAATTCAATTTAGTGCTGTATTTTCTTTGTATCAAAATGTTACTCCCCTCCAGTCTTCTTCCTGGCCGTTTCAGTGCCCATTCTTAGCTGCAAAGAGCTTTTCGGTTGCCGTTTACGGTGGCCATACCTGTTTTCTAAATTACGGTAAATATTGTTTTTTGAATAGATAAAGTTTATATAGGCTGTGGATTGTTCAAAAGAAACACAGCTGTGTTCCTATGGAAGAGTTACGTGAAGAATATTTGTGAAATGAACAAAGTTGTGTGACTACAATACTGTGTTGTAGTTGGTATATTCATGTGACTAGTTAAAGCAGTAAGTTCCCCCATTGAGTTTAGGCATGCCACTGGATGATGTTTCATTATGTATAATTCTTTAAATAATCTGATCACAATTGTTTTAACAAATTTTAAATTATGATTTGATTACTGTGGCCTGCAGTGTTTGTGTTGTGAAGTACTACTTAGGTTACTTGCACAGAAATGTAAAATGTGAAGTGCAATTAAAGTTTTAAAGGTTGGGAAAGCTGCTTATTCCCCAAGGTGCCTGGTGTGGTAGAGTGGTTAATTCCGACTGCTGTGCACCAATATGTTTCACAAGTGCATGGGTTCAATCCTGCTCAAGGTAGAAGGATTTTTCTCCCAGTTGGCAAGGGCATGCCATCAGAATAGTTGCCCAACTGAAGAATTAGGTTGTGCACTGGACTGAAGAGCCTTTGGGTGGACCAGCTAACTAACTGACTTTGCTTTTGCGTGTACATTCTTATTACACTTTTGTGCCTAGTAGAACAATGGAACAGCTAAAGATATTTGGAATACTGTTTTAAGCAAATTTGTAACAATAACAGATATTAGGAAACATGTGTCTTTGCACCTATCATTGTTGCATTCCCTCAGCTTTTTTTTTTATATTTTCTTCTTTTGCAGGAAACAGAGTTTTTAGATTATGTAGACAATGAAGAGGTATGTATTGCAGTGAAATTAACTTTGAGATGACTACTTCCGAAGCATAGAAAATAATATTAATATCACAGAATTGTGTATAAAAACAGCCAAATTTTTTTTATGAAATATCTCAACACAATGAATTTCCTGGAAGGAGCTTCACAATTTCCAAACATTTCCCAATCATGGTTTCAATAGCAATCAGCACATCAAATGGAAAATTACCTAGGACAGGAAAAATCAAATTTTCTGCTGTTTTGAACATATTTTATTATGGACAAAGCAAAATTTTCCTCCACTTGCAAATGTCTCCCTTCAAATGTAACACTTAATCCAATCTGGGTGTGTATTATCATTTTGGCATCTTGTCAAAAAGTGAAGTCCAACTGGGTGAGTGCCTGGCTTAAATGGGCTGCTTTGATTTTACAATCTGGGTTCTGGAAAGTGAATTGACTGCGCACAAGGGTGAAGTCTAAGCTTGTGCCAAAAGACTTATCAAATGCCATTTTTGATACACGGACAACTCAACTATCTTCACCTTTCCACTATAATGTTTACTGGTTGGCATAAAGATGCTTCAGTCTTGCCCCAAACAGTAAAATTTTCTACACTGTAAAGTTTTCTAAGCCCCTGTAATGTAAGAAAAGACTTGTCCAATACTGCTACCAGCCAAAGATACATTTGCTTGCACTGAGCTGAACTTGCTGAAGTCTACATCTACACAGTACACTGTGTGAGTTAAATTGGGAACACAGCTGACTGCTCAAGTCATTGTCCAGCCAGAGTAAAGCTACTGTCCGAATTGATGTTAGTCAAAGTGCAGTCACCAGTTGTAATTAAAGATATGATCATATTCCTAACTATGTTTGGTGTGATGCTTTAGCCTCTTTAAGGGCCCACTTGTAGAGAAATTCATAGTTATTAATTGCACATTACCTGAATAATTAATTAAATTAACACTCTTTAATTGGTTTGACCTTGTAGTGTATAGTTGACAGTTACATACTAAATTGTAACTAGTCAAATTAGTACTTCAATCTTAATTGCTTCTTTCTTAAAGGTGGCCATTTTTCCACCAAAGAGGCCAGCAATTTTCTAAACTGAAACTTTGTCACTTGTTTTGATAGATTTTGCTTTATTGTACATATTTTTCTTTGTTTTCCTTGTTAGATACCACCAATTTTACTTGATCTTTTAGAGAAGTCACAGACAAATTTATTTTATCAGGGAAATATTATTTGTGAAATAAGGGATTTTCGGCAATCAACGACCAGACAAACTTATGCTGTGAGACATACACTTCTAAAGCCAACAGCTCAGGTAAACATGGTTTAGAATGTTCATGCAGAAGTCCAAATTTACATTTATCATGTCTACTTGTTGGGCATACTGAAATCTTGTTATGCTTAATAATAATAAAACTAACAATAAGTGAGGATTGTATAGTCTCCACTCAGTTCCAAGTTTCTGCTTTACGGCAGCAAAGTAAGTTCACGAAGTGTTTACAGTATTGAAAAAAGTATTGAGTTAACTTTTCAAGGCTAAGAGTTTTGAGCAAGTTTGTATGTCATCTGGTGTTCAACAGAAATAAAGTAGACAACTAAAATCTCCTACAGCCATAGGTTTTCAGGCATAGTTTTGAGAGAGATAAATATGATTTGCAAGAAGAACAAAATGTTCAACTTGGAATGTACAGCAAGAGAAGTTGTGATGGGTACACAGGCTGCTTCTCTGAAACTGCTCGCTTTTTTGGTTGCCACATTGTTCAAAACATAACATTTTCATCAATCACATGTCCTTTTGTCATTCAATTTTAGTGATTAGAAATTCAGTGCAGGATGTGTTAAGGTATTGACACCCAGATATGACTTTTATAATTCATAAAAATAGACCAAGTGTTTTTAGAAGTACCTCTTTGAAGTGTATCATCTTTTGCCATGTCTCTTTTTCAGAGCATTGTAAGTGATGTTGGTCATCTAACCAGTGATGGAAATCGTTGGACGATGGTAAAAACTTTTTCTCATAATTATGTTATTTCAAGTACAAGTGTTCGAAGAGAGATGACTCATTTCCTTGGAATATTTTGTAAGCTTGGAGGATTTTGTGGGCTTGGAGACAAATATAAAAGAGGGAGGGAGGAAAAGTTGTGATTAAGAAATAGAAAATAAAAAAAAAAAATTTTTAAACAATTTAGCCATAAAGACACTTCTGTATTATTAATGTATGATGATGACCATTTAAAGTAAAACTGATTGAGGTGAAAAAGTAGTGTTCTTAACCCATAGGCTTAGATTGTGGTCCCTGTCTGTCACTGGGTCTGCAACACTGTGTTTTAAACCTAGCAACATGTTTACAGTGCATTGGACTATATTCCACACAGTACTTGCATTTACTGAGTAAATACTGATGGCTGATGCAATTGGCATAAGTGGACAAAATACTGTATGTGACCACAGTGAACAGCTCTACACCATAACAGACTATGTTATGTGTTTTCCTTATCTTAAAACTAACACTGCAGTCACATTTTCTGTATTCAGCACTGCTTAAGAGTTGTAGACAGTATGCAAATACCATCCCTGTACCATAGAAATGAACATGCCCCCTCAGCTGATGTAAGCCGAAACCAATTATTGTTTGTCCTCTGACATGATGTGCAGAAATTGCTGAAATGGAATTTGGTGGACTTTAAAACTGATTTTTAGCCCAAAAGTTACTGACTCTGACCTCAGTATACTGTGGCAATGGGTACTTGGCTTCAGGCATATTAAGAGGCATTTATACTCTGAACAGTACTATTAAACAATGGCAAATGACTTTAGGAAGGCAAGAAGTGTGTCTTTTCTTGTACCTATTAAATTCACATCACAAAGAGCAAGCTCACAATGGGTGGACACTATGGTTTACCTCAAATAGTTATCATCTTGAGAACCACACATAGAAACTGTATGCAAATAAAATTTTCACTAGAATTCTTGAATAGAATTCTCTATTTTCACTCACAATAAAAAAATTTTGCTTGAACTTTGCTTTCACCTTCACTTTCATAACAGGATGAGAAGCTTCAGTTGGAAAGTCGCCTACTTCTTGCCACCGAGAGCCCTCTTTGCTTGAAGCCATCAGTCTCAGTGGGATGTCTATCTAACAGCATGCATCAACACAGGAGTAGGCTCTTCACTAGACCTGTGAAAAGGTTATGCTTCAAACCATTTCCTCCATACGTGGCCTTTATTAAAGGCCACAGTAGAAGTTGTCAGATGTTTAAAGGCAATATGCAGTCACCCCAAAATTTGCTTTTAAAAATCAGCAAACTCTTGTAAATCTCCTCTTATTGCATTACAAGCACCTCTGAAGACATTTTGACCATAACTATTACAAACAATAGGTAAAGCAAGGAGAAATTCTCCTTGAATTTCACAATTCACTAACAAAAATACCGTCACATGATCAAGATGGGCCATTCATGAACAAGAGTGACGGGGCATACTACCTCTGATTGGGGTGACTGCGTTTTCCCTTTAATGAAGCATAGGTGATGGTATTTTAGCCTTGAATGAACAAGACTGCAAGTTTGGAAACAGCTGCAATCAGAGTTGTGGAAGGAGTCTGGTTTATAAATGACAACCTGTCATTTATAGATGATTACTGAAGCATTTTCAGACTGCCCTGAAATCTTGAAAATGATTAAAATGCTACTGTTTGCTGTGAAAGGAAAGCCTAGCCTTATGCTGACATGCTGAAATGTGTAGTCTATAATCAGGGGCTGTGATTTGTTCTCAATATTGGGGGGGAATGACTCCATTTTCAAATAATTTACTGTGTGAAAAATCAGAGTCAGTTGGTTATTTCTCAACTTTTGGGGGGACATGTTCTCCTGGCCCCCTCCCCTGATCATCACCCATGTCCATAATGTAGTTGTACTCATACCAGTGGCATGAAGTTTTAAGGAATGGTGATATAACAAAACATTAGTATTACATGAATGTTATGTGTACATTTGCATGTTGTTCATATATACCTTTGTGTATGTAGACTCCTTGCAGCTTCCTTAGCCTGCATTCGTAAAATTGCATTACAATCTCAAGCTTCACAAGTCCCTTCACCATTCTTCAATGTTGCTTTGATGGCACTCGAGGTTAGGCTCTTAAGAAAATAGTGTACCCATATGGAAGAGGTGGAGGGGAATGTATTGTTAAACATCTACAGAAAATGTCCTAATATTTTATTGCAGTGAGAAAGTGAGTTGGCTAGGCTAGATACTATAGCAGCATACTGTAGTAAGTGTACTGACTGTAGGCTACTATCCATGCTTATGTAATTGTTTCATGGACCTGTTTCAGACAACATGAATTAACATACTAGAAACCTTATGGACAGATTTGTGCTTCAGCACTACAGGTGGCATGTGCGCTGCTTGGACCAAATTTTCAAAACACCTCCAGACCTTTTGTTAAGCTAAGTAAATATTTGGTTTGGAATGCAAACACAAAGTTTTCTCAGGATTCAGTATAAAACTGGAACTTATTTTGCATTTGCCAATTCAGGTCCTTACAGAGGCATTCTCAGCTTGTTAAAAATCGAAGAGCAATGTCCAAAAGTTTCCCAGCTCCTCCTGGGTTACAGCTGATTGACTTTTTGTCCAAGAGGACTGAACGCACAGCGCCACCACCGGTCAATCTGAAAGTTGGTAAACCTGTAAGTACAAGTTTTCAGTTCATGGAATGAGCCTTTGTCAGTATTCCAGCAAGTTGTTGAAGAAAGCATCATATAAATTCAGTCTCAAATATGTACTTGGAGAATATTTGGCAAACTTGTTTCAAAAGTTCATATAATGATTTATTTTATGAAACATTCAATTTTGTAAAAAAGTAATATTATTGTCAGTGCTGATTATTGTATAGGAAATACTCTGAACTGTCATAGAACAATGGGTAGTGGATGCATTTGTATGAAGATGTATTTTGTGCTATCTTAAAAGTATTGTAATTTGTCACAGAGGACAGTGCTGATAATGGTTCAAATTTCAATAGAGGGGTTTCACCAACATCATGTGATAGTGTATCTCTTTGGGTTTGAAGAGCAAGATAGTGAATCTCTTTGGTTTTGAAGGTCAAGCGTCCATTGTGTCACAGTATTTTCTATGGTTATGCCACGTGTGTGTGCTGTAAATACGCTTAACTGTGTGTGTGTTTTGCCCTTTAGTACCTAAGAATCTCACTCCTGTGACGTCACATGAAATCATTATATTCTACAGAATATTCTCTTTAATTTGTTTAGTATGCCAGTTTTGTTTAGAAGAAATGACTCTGCTTTAAATATTCATCCACTAAACAGTTTTGCGGTCTTAACTTTAGTTGGCATTTTCCTAATAGCATCCACATTGGTAAGGTTTTTGTTTTTGGCATTATTTACTCTTAATACTTAATCAAAGTGTGGAAAGTGTCTTACTTTATTACCTGTGTCCTTTTTTGCAGTGCGTAGACATGTGGCGACAGAGGGAGCTGAACTTGCACTCACCGGAGTCAATTAATGTAGGTGTTCCGGTGAAGATTTGTTTAATGTAAGATTAGATATGCTAAGAGTAATCCAGACGTATTTACTATTAGCAGCACAGAAAATGAATTGTTTCATCATATGTGAAGAGAATGTTCGAATTGTGCTAGGTAAAGACAAAGTTTTAAATGAACCAAGAATGGCCCTGACTTTATTTCAGATGTTAGATAGATTCACAATTTTTAGAAATTCCAAACAATGATCAATAGAGATGAGGAAGTCGTCATGGGGTAAGGTCCAGTTACCTCAATCATAAAACATGATCATCACCTTACTGGGCAGGTGACCATGTCCAAATTTCCAAAAGGAGGACATGATGGTCTTCAGTCATGTCAGGTCACTGCTACACATTAACATTGTGTACTCTGTACAGTCGATTGCGATACCCATGAGGTTGTATACATCCTACTCGTTAGCAAGTAAAACTCATTGAGCCTGCAGGACTGTAATATGGTTGTCTGCAGTTGTGTTTGATGAGTATCACTCATATTTTTAGATATAACAACAATTTTTCCACTTAGTTATGTTGTAGATGAAAAAAAATGGATTTGTTCCTTATCAATTTTTTATCTGTTATGTGTTTTTTTGGAACCTTGCAGACCTTAATAATGAGGACAAATCAGGATTCAGTATCAAGTAACACCAAAAAAGGTACAGTCTGCCCAAAAGCTGGACAGTCAAAAAGCTGGATGTATGGAAACCCCTACTTACTGGATTTGATATATTTTTAAAAAAAATTTACCTCTCTTTTTTCAGGTTGAACAGTTTTCCACTGTTCTTGACCGACCAAGATGGACAGATAGTTCTATTGTAAGTTATGGTATTGTACTGTATATTTATATTTTTTTTTCGGGGGGGGGGGGGAACTTGTAGTGATGCTTGATGTACTCAGTCTTCGCAGTGCACTTTTTGTACATTGAAAATTATTTTAAATTAATCCAGTTTCAGTTTTATTAAATTTCAGACACTTTTTTTAATAAAATCATAGAATACAAAAAGTATATATGACCAAGCAATGATAAGAAGAATCTTGCAAATGATGGTAATAGGCTTGTAAAGGCTTGTGGTGGAGGTCATACCGAAATAGTACAGTTAAAAGAAATAAACTTGAGATCAGACAGTAGGAAGAATTAAGCATAGAGAAAGGAATGAAGATTAACTTAGAGCTGAGTTCGAAACACGTTGATAGACCTGCAGATTTTTCATCTTAATGTACAACTTTTGAACTTGATGTTAGTTAGATATGTGACTCTATTTACGGAGGTAGATTGTTTTGTCCATGTATTTATTAGGAGCATTGAACTTGTAGTAGTTGTACTTTTATCAGTTTCTGCTATTCCGACATTTTCAGCAATTTTATTTTTAAAAAGTGACTGGCATAAACTGTTGTTGTTTAGAATGTTCCAGTAGTTTGTGCCTTACTGCCAGACATTATTTCATCATTATGACAATTTATGTTAGACAAGTCTGATCTGTTGTCTTTATAAACTCAACATTTTTTTGGCTAACCATTTAAGGATTTAGCTCAAAGAATGATGTTATCTGGTGTAAAAAGTGATTTTGGGGATATTAATGACATCAGAATGAAATGTTGCTCACCAGGTTCCTGTGGAAGAAGTCATTTTAGAAACCGAACAGCTTAGCGGAAAGAAGCTGCACGTCCGAGTGAAAATACAACAGAGACAGCTGGACCAGATGTACCAAGGGGAACTCTACTTTGACAGGGACTATAACCCAGAAGAGGGGAGGAAGCCTGGTGGCACTAACAAGTAAGAACACCCCCACTACTCCCCCCCCTTTCCTTAAACACACACCTTCCACCTTCTACATAGCCTCCATTGGCTTCCTGTTGTCAATCAAATAAAATTCAAAGTTTATTTTCTAACCTTTAAATGTTTGTGCAGGTCTGCTCCTTATTTTCAAGATCTTGTTCAAGAGTATATTCTCCATCTTGTTGCCTTTGCTCCAGTTCAAAATTGCTACTCTCATCTCCTCCTGCCTCTATGAGGAATTATAGTCATTCTTTCCAGTACTCAGCTACTTACCTTTGGAACAACCTATAAAACTCCAACAAGCTACAACAGTCTCTAATTTCAAGACCCATCTTTCTCCAGCCTTTAATTTTCATCTTGTGGATTCTTTTCCTCTGTTCAAAGGGACTTAAGTGCATTTTACATGCTTTAAAAACTGTGTATTATTACTACCCATCAGTTTCCCCTCTCCCCTGACATTGTCATCAAAACACAAGGAAATGCTTTTCTTCAAATGTTTTATTGTAACTTAAGCAGCCAAAGAGTATAATTTGTTTTCATGCAAACATTTCTATTTGTAATAGCAAATATAGTTGAAGGATTTGTTTTCTTTACAGGTTTTACCTCGGATGCTTACAGAATGCACAAAGGCGAGTTTTTTTTTTCTTTATGGAATTTTTTTTTTGTTAAGGAAATAATTTATACCATGAAAAAATTCACCGTAAAGGTCAAAGGTCATCACAGTGAGGGCAAATGACCAGTTAGTCCTTGACTTTCAAAATGAAAATGTTGTTTGAAAAAAGGAATATTTAGTTTCTGAAACAGACAGAATAGGTATTTACGAAGTTTTAACCTTTTGACCTCATTCTGAAAGTTATTGTTACTTAGATGTTTGCTACATATGTGTGATAGAATAGAAATATAGGCCTTGTACATAAAGGGAATATCCAGAGCACAATTTGGAGGTAAAGGGGTCTTCAAAAGTTTACAGCAAATCAAGTAACATGTACCAGGGAGTTAGGGTGTAAGTTTAACAGAGTTAATCCTTTCTAGCAATTTATATTAGTTTCCTTAATTTGTTGATATGTTAATAGCGAGGTTGCTTTCCTCTTCCAACAGGTATCTGAAACAGCTTACGGACACTCTGAGTACAGAGACTCAGAGACCGGTTAAGATCTCTCGCATCATGCCCGGCCAACCGCCACAGGTGATACAGAACTCAGCTATGCAGCAACAGCAGCAGCAACAACAGACCGCAGTCAAGGTGAAATCCGAAGTGAAGGATTTAACGGATCGAGGAGGCGGAGGAGATGCCTCTGGCTTACAGAGGAACAATAGCAATAATCAGACTCCTCATAATGCTGGGGTAAGAAATTTACGTCAATTAAGGGCAAATGTGATCTCCACAGTTGAATTAGCATGCTCCCATATGCTGTTATATCATGTGACATTTTCTTGTTTCTGATTGGTTAGTTCAAAATTCAAGATAACTCCTTGGGTTACATTTAAAATGTAATATGTATGTTCTGAAACATGAAGAATATTTTCAAGAAAAAATTAAAGCTGATTTGAAAAATTTTGGGGGTGTTTTAAAATGTCTGCTTATGCCCTTAAAGAATGCAACTGAAACATTACCCTAACATTTGACTGTTAACTTAAGTGTTTTTCGTGTGAAGGGGACAGTTTGTGTCACATTTATGGATAGGTGGCCAGGGGTAGCCTAGTGTCAAGGACAAAATGGTCTGGATACCTAATATATGAATTGAATACTTGCTTCACTATGACTATTACCAAACAACATTACTTAGTGTTTTCTTAAACGTTTTACTTTTATATAGGTATTTTTCCAAAAGTTGAGCACAATTATGCATATGGATGAATGGGTGTATGTCTGTGTGTACCATCACTGATTATATCATGTACATTTGTATGAAGGCGGGTATGTCTTCAAGTGCAGTCACTAATATCATACAAAACTCAACTGTGTAAGCAGAAAAAGTATTTTATAAAAAACAGTAGGAAAATAAAATAAAGTTGTTTAAATATTTCACTCACAGGGCGACAATAGCAGTCTACAAGAAAGACGCTCAATTCAACTCACCTTGCCTCTGTCTGCAAACAAAAAGCTCTTACAGTCCAGTCATCCACAGACATCAAGGGAGCAAGCAGTGAGAGAAAGTTCATCTCCAATGTTGAGTCCGCAAACCTCCCAGAACTCTCAGATAAACAGGCAACCTCCTGCATACCTCCCAAGGTAGATTAATGTTTTGAATTTTTGCATTTTTGTATCATTTTGTCTCATTTTCTTGATGTTGTGTTGATATATTTTATGAATCAAAGATGAAATTACATTTTTGTGTAAACAGGACATTTTGAAAGCAAGCAAAAAGGGAAAAGGGACCCATTTTCTAGCAGTTCTCAGAAATGACATTTCAGTAAGAAATACAAGTGTGAAAGGAATTTAAGCTCTCCACTCAGAAGTCATTTGTGAATGTTGATTTTGTTTTCAAATTAAGAGTACTTATTTATGAAGGGGTTGAGTGTGTGGTTGCAGAATTTCTTGTAATGAGTAGAAAAATTTAGGAATCTGGAAAGCCCCTGCTAGAAAGTGTTGGTTCCTGAAGAGAAATTTTGACAACTGGAGGATAATTTGGCCTTTTGATATGGAAAGTTGTGAAAAATTGTTTTTATTTGTAAAAAGTAGTTTTTATTCACAATTTTGTTTCAGTTTTCGTTATATAAAGTCCTCTCCTCTTCCCTCATAGGTCTAGCAGCTTCCAGACTGAAAGTGCTATGGCGCCCTCACCCTCTTCAGCTGGTAATTCTTCTGTTCCAACCACCCCTACTGGTAAGCTGCACATTATTAAGTTTTCTTTATAATTTGCAATGTATTAATTATTTACTATTACTTCAATAGTTGGACAAATTTTAGTTCATTTACTTTGTAAAAGTAATAATCAGAGGCAATCTTCCACACAAGCAGTACTTGGAGTAGAGCTTTCCTTTCTTTTGTAACAAATTTCATTTAGTTGCTGAAGGAGTTATTATCATTGTGACAATGTTATAAAAATGTCCAAGCAAAGTTATTGTATTGACAGGAAGATTAAAATATCACTCGACAATCAGCAGTGATACTAACAACTGTGTGATAGTGGAAGTTTTGTATTCAGTTTAATGATAAGTCTTAGGTCGGCTGGGCACCATTCATATTCAGTTCCATTTGAAACCCTTATGGTGTGATAATGTCTCAGTGTTAGGTTCAGTTTACGTACTTGTAATGTATGAAGTTGGTGTGATAAACCATTAAAGGCAAATGACTTCTTTTAAGTTAATTTACAGTTTGTGGTAAGGATTGTACAGGTGACACACATATTAGTGAAAAAGAGAAGTGTAATGTCAAAGAAAGTTTACTTCATTAGGAGGTTAGGATACACACAGTACAGAATATATCTATGAAGTATATAGATGACCACACATTGAGGGTGGGGGTGGGTGGGTACCAGAAGGGGTAGGGAGACATGATGAGTCAATGTTAACGAAGCCCTATGTATGAGTCAGTCCTTAGTGTAAAAATGCTAGATAAAACCTGATTGTATATCTAATGGAATATAATGCAATACCTTTGAATCACAGAGTATGACAGCAATTTAAATGTGCTTGTCTGAGGAATGTTAACAGTCAATTTTAAATTGTTTTGAAGTGTTTTGTGACATTTGTTGCATGTGTATGCTATTGCTGTGTTCACATTGTTATGCAAATGCATGGTAGAATCCTATCACACAAAGTTTTCCCATACAATATAATTTGGACCACAATTTCCCAGCACTTACAGTATCTTCCTTTACTTAGAGAAAGATTCTTGTCATGTAAACAAAGGAGTACTACTGTGTAATGATTGTTACATTTGGTCTAACAATTTTTTCATGTCAACTAAAACATTGATTCCATGTGATAGATTTGAATTAAACTACTAAAGTGGTCATCTCTTTGCTTGTTATACCCTTCAAAAGTCACAGCCTTTTCCAGAAGGCAATACTATTGGTCGAGTCTTTTAGTACTAACCTTTAGAAAACATGAGTTTTATTGAAAGTTTTGTAATTAAACACATTTGTTGTTTGCCGACTTCACTGTCATGGCATGTATGCATAAGCATTTTGCTGTGTTCAATGGCTACCCACTGTCTCTCAAAAACAGAGTATTTGCATTTTTAAATGAGGAAAGAAAACAATAACACGCTTGTTAAATGTACCTACCATGAAAGTGGCATTATTTAAGAGAGAGTTTAGGTCTCACTATGTTGGTATGATTTTAACTCCTTGGCAGAGAATTACAAATTTTTAAAATGAAATACTTTTGACTAGAAAAAGCTGTATTTGTTTGGACTTAAAACAGTACTTCATTTATTGCATAAAATACAATCAGGTACTGACAGGCAGTCCTGAAGCATTTTTATGGCTTAAATAAACAGCACAATTTTGACCAATATTGAAAGTAAAAGCAGGGTTCCTTTATAGAACTGTCAAAAGTTTCGAAAGAAAGAAAGATTTACATTCATAGAAGTAGAATATGTTCACATGTTGTAACTTTAATTGCTTGTGCAAATATTCCCTAAAGTTTCTGGAAATTTAAGCTTGTGAACTTTCCCATTTTTTGAATGTGAAACTTTTTATGAATCATTTAGTTGAAATTATTATATCATATTTTATAATTAGTCCTGGAAAAAAGTTCTGAATTGTGTTTATGAAACATGAAAGAATAGACAGGAAATGTCTACAAAGAAGTCAGATTTTTTGATATCTACACTTTAAAACACGTAACAAAGTGTATTGAAACCCATGGCATTTACATCATGATCTACAAGACGGCCACAAAGTGAATGCTGTTTATAATCCTTGTTTCCAAATGATTGCTCTGAGTTGGTACACCTATATGCATGCCTGTGTGCCTTGCAGTGTGATAGTGTTCACTTAACATTGCATGCTAGCTTCTTTTTTTCTTCTTTCACATTTTCTCTCTCAGCAACCCCGGTGTCCCTAGCAATCAGTACACCGCCCTCTGTTGTTCATACTTCTCACGCAGCAATGTCGTCCGCCTCTAGTGCACCCAGTCAGAACGTTCCTGCCCCACCTTACCCCCATGCCAGGCGGGTGTCCATTCCGAAAGCAAAGTCTTCTTTCCAAGGTGAAATAATTATCTCTTCTCTTTATGTAATATTTCTTTAACTTTGCCTTTAAATAGTTGTCTTTTAATGTGCTTGCTATTTTCCTAGTTCGATGTCTTCTTTGTTTCTGTAACAAATGGTCACTCTCTCCTTAATGGTTGTAGATGTCATTGTCAAGCCCTAGCAGGGTACTTTTTGTGAGATTTGAACCTTGTGTGTCAGTGAACATATACTGTATTGTGGGAAATTTCTACAGGGGATTTATTTTAGCGCTTTTCGCGACCAAATACCTTATCACTAATTAAAATCCTTCCGTTACTCTGTACAAGACTATTTTGGTTGCATACAACAGTGAATGCTTCACTCTGCTACAATTGTGCAAGGTAAAGAATTGCGAAAAATTAGCCTCTCTGAAATTTACCGCTATACAGTATATCAAAGAACATGAAAAGAGTGGATGAGGTTAAATACAAGTGTTTGAATTCTAATCCACCACGTAGAAAGCAACACGGCTGCAAAAACGTTTGGAAGTATACCTTCGTAATCGAACAGGGGTAGTATTGTTCTCATAGTCAGATGGAAGTCATGGGCTCTTATGAAATACTAAAATATTGCTATTTCCAAACTGATATGGTACTAATATTTGGCACTTAGCCAAGCAGGAAAATGGATGGGAATAGTATGCTTATGTTTGTGTAAGTCTGGTTAAATTAACTAGGTCTTGCACATAAATCATCTTTAGATCGATCACAAACAAACTGTTTTGAAAATATGATGGTTTTGGTGAGGGTTTTCACCAGTATTTGTGTCTTGCTGTACCATTGGACTCTAAGGTCATACTCTTTCTTTCTAAAGATAGATGTGTAATTTTTTAATCATAGTTATGTTGTATTTGGTTTTGAACCTTGAGTGTGAAAGTGAGAACAGACATTGCACTCCAAGAATTGAGTCGACCAAGGATGTTTCAACTTTACATAATAGACCTTATTCATATGACATCACAGAGCAGAAAGTGCTCCCTCCTTTGGAAGCAAGTGCGTAACATTGCAAGTTACAGTACACCAACAAATGCAGACAGCTGATTTGTCAACCAATGGGATATGCGCATGTGTCTACTACACGAGCGTGCATGCCGTGTGAGTGCTTCATTGTTTTGCCTCCAAAATGACGTTGCACGACGTCAATACATAAGGTCTATAGATGATATTAAACTTTGAAACCTACTCTGTTGTCGTTTGGTTAGTTGACTTTCCATGGAGACAGGTATGTTGATAGAAGTGTGGATTTTACATGCCAGCCTTCCAGTTTGGCAAACTGCATACAAAAATAGGCTTGCATTGCAGAATGCATTGTAAGAATAGGGTGGCTAGGAGTACTAAAATTGGCGGCAAAATTAACATTAAAATTATTTGATGTATACTACTTTCCATTCAGTAAACCAATGTGGTAATTGCTTCCTCATAATAAAGCATGTGACTAAAACTGTGTTCTTTGAAAATACCATCTGAACTGAAGCATAAATAAGCTGTATACTTTGAAGTCAGTGATTGTCAGAGTTGTTGACTCGAGTCAATGACTTGCAGCTTGAGTCAACTCAAGTCCCATTTTTTGACTTCTGACTTGAAGGGAACTTGATTTGGACTTGAATTGACTTCAGTAATTTGAAAAATGAGTGACTTGTGACTTGACTTGCCTTGCAGAGGAATGACTTGTGACTTGACTTGAATGATATTTGCTTGGAGTCATCAACATCAGAAATCATCACAATTTTAAGCTTTATTTATTATTCATATTCTCTTGCAAATTTTTTTGGCTATTTGTGCCCAAAATTGAAGATCTGCATCCCTTACAGTTTACAAAAATGATCATAGTATATCGATAGTGCACGTAAACTGTACGTGTACATGTATTATACCATATTCAATTCCGTGGAAAGTAGAGTGGCCCTCCCTGCAAAGTGGTTCCATGGTTCCAACTGTAGCACTAGCATGCAGGGCCGGATTTTATGACTGCGGAGGCCCTGAGCACGATCCTACTGAACCTATGAAGGACACCTTTGTGACTTTGGTAAGCAATTGAGGACAGTACGTAAGGGGAGTGCCCCAATGATAAATACGAAGTGCTTAAGAAAATTTATGGATGGAAACACCTCCTAGATCACCAGAAATGGCACCTCCCAGGCAATATTTGCTTGAGTACGGAACAACATCACAGACATGTAGGCCCATGTAACTGATTTTTCTTCTCGGTAGGTCAATAAGGGCTGGTTTATGTGTTCTCATGATTTCGCGCCTAGCATTTATAACCTTTGCAGCTAACTGCGGGAGGAGCTTGTCTTATTGTTTGTTTATAAGAGACATTTGAGCTTCGTCGGGGAAGTTTATACTGATTGGGGCTACAATTTTACGATTGAGATAATTCATAATAATACAAATTTGAATTATTTCCTTCATTATACAAACAACAGGGTCTGAAAACTGAGACCACGGCATTCCAAGGTTTTCGCCATTTTCAACTGAGTTTGACTGTTCGACTGAACCTCTTGTTGGAATTGCATGTTTTGTGAACACAATATTCTCGACTCTCACGTAGTTCATTCTTATCCCCGATGGAGGGGGGGGTTAGGCCTACTAGACAGGGTGTCTTATCCGGACAGGGCGCATGAAATTCCAACTACCAAATTAGTGATAGGCATAACTGGCTGGAGTGAAACAGAAATTTGGCCAAATTCATTCATTCGTGCAAAAATATCGATATTTTGAGCTCTACAATAACTGTTTCTTTTGGTTTCATTCGGTTAAGTTTCTGCCAGTATAGTAGATTTATGAGCAATCTGAGAACAATTCCCACTCCTTGAAATCACTCTTGACACCCTCCCAACAATGCATAACATTTGGGGGCTCTAGTCTTATCTGAGGATATTTAAATTTAAGCTGGACGGTGTCTCCTAATGACCCTAAAAATATGGTAACCTAGTTTGTGGGGGACCCCTTAGTGTGAAGGTTCCTGGACATGTGTTCCCCTGTCCCATGCTCAAATCCGGCCCTGCTAGCATGAAGAATCACGAGTAACCCTCCACAAGTCCTGTGACTCTGATATTGACAGAATGCAACGCACATGCGTCATAGGCCAATGGTGTATTTAACGAATTTGGCCGTATTCGGTTTCCTGAATAAATTTGTGTGTTCTATAAGCCTATTCTATAATTTTATGGCTCAAAAAGCCTCAGGGATTGGTCTGCTGTACTTCAATGTTAAGACTGTCATTCATCATGTGTGATGCTAGTGGAAGTAATCCTGCATCATTATAAATTCATGCAATTTCACATTACATGACTTGTGATCAACTTGGGAAGAAATGACTTGTGACTTGACATGAAGAAATTTGACTTGTGACTTGACTTTACTTGCAAGAAAATGAGGTGACTTGTGACTTGACTTGCAAGAAAATGAGGTAACTTGTGACTCGACTTGACTTGGCGATGAGTGACTTGTGACTTGACTTGATTTGGCGATGAATGACTTGTGACTTGACTTGAAGAAAAATGACTTGTCAACAACTCTGGTGATTGTGCCTTCATACTTGTGTGGAATACCACAGGGAGGAAAAAACTATTCTTGCAAATGGGATATAGTAAGGGATGATGCCCTAAATTAATTGATATGCCACATTATCAAGTTCTTGCTCTTGTGGAAGGCATGTTATCAACATGAATGAGCTGTGATAAGCACTTCCCGCCTGTTGTTTTTCCTCCATGGAGAGTCAATCCACCATTTTGAGTTTGGTATCTAAGGTTGTACTATCTTTGGACTCAACAATAGTGAGCACCAATATTTTGGTCAGGGCCGGTAGTATTACTAATTAGACAAAAATGTCTATCAAAAATCTTTTTTGCTTGGTCTAGGAATTTTAGTCAAATGTTGACACTAGATATTTAATTTCTTAAAAGTAAAGATTTCGAACTTTTCCAGAAAATTGTACTTTTATCATTTTTATGGTCTTGTCTTTACTAGCTGTACAATAATCTTCATTCTGTTCACTTGCTTTTACAACAAAAGTTTCAAATATTATCTAATGAATTTGTCAGAGTCAGATGTATTTCCATCAGGGTTTGTATGCATTCTTCAAAACCATGAAAGTGCTTTCATTTTGGTTGTTTGCTCTGATCACAAAAGAGGACTTCTCTTTTGTTTAGAAAACCCAGGACAAATCTCTGGTTCGTTGAAAGGGTGTGAAAAGTCCAGGATTTCCTTCTCTAGAAAAGTGTATTAACCTTGTATTCTTTGTGCATTTTTCTAGAACTTGTGAATTTTATTCAACATAACTGTTAAAGTTGTCCTTTCACCATTTTAGGATCAATGGGCCCACCTTCAACTCCAATCAATGCGTCTGCTTTGACAGTCACTGCAAGTACTCCCACCTCCATCCAAGCGGCTGACCTTTCACAATTCAGTGGACTTCAAATTCTTCAGGAATCTGCCGGTGACAACTCTGAGTTCAATGGGACCAACAGCCGTCAGCAGACAGTTTCAGTAAACTTGACAGTACCTGGGGTCCCAGGGGGGCTGACAGTCCCTATTAGCCTGGGCCTTGTGTCTGGATCCCAAACAGGTAGATTACCATTATTCCTTGTACTCTGTTTGAAGCTGTGCATATTGTGCTCCTGAGTGTTGAATTGTGTGCTTGTATAGTAAAAGGCAGTAAAAAGTTTCACATTGTTAAAATCTATCAATAAGTTCTATTGGATTTGAATTTGGTAAAGACCTGCAGGTCTTCAACTTAAGAAGCATTTCTTTCTATTAGCTTCAAGGAGCAGTAATACCTTATCTAAAACCCTGCGGCATGCCAAAAAAAAAAAACACTGTATATTGTGTAAAAGGCTTGAAAGTGTACAAAATTAATATTGTCCATCAACATAGATCAACATGTCCATTTTGCAAAATAAGTACATTGTCACCTTCATATCATGACTGAACAAAAGTTACTTATCTTAGGAAAGAGGCCTCTTTGCTGCTGTCACCAACCCATCTTTCATTGTTTGTGTATAGTGCATTATTTAGCATTGTCAGGGTTTGCTGACAATATTGAAAAGCTTAGATGTGCTTGAATTTTAGTAGTTTATGATGAAAGCATAAGATGTTCATGAAGTTTGGTATTTCATAATTTGCATAATTAGTGCTGCAAAAAATGAAAATTTGGCATTTTTGGACACTTGCTTGTGTAATGGTCATGTGCAATTGTGATTAATACTAATGTGAAAAAGTGTCTGGTCATATTTGCATAAATTTTTTGATCCTTGAAAAATACCTGAAAAGTGTTGAAGTTTTCATTAAGAAAATAGTACAAATCTTGTCTTTCAAAAGTAAGTTTGTATGCAAGGGAGATTGAGTCTAATTACATCAAAGATAGAAAAGTTGCAATTATCACAAAAACCATAAACTGGTGCTACTGTCATGATTTACTTGGCAAAAGGTGTTAATAAATTGCGTGATGCTTGGCAATATTGCCTTGGACTGTCACTTTTTGCTAGCCCTGTAATGCCCAGCACTGTATGGTACTAATGCTACCACAGCCTGCCTGGTTTTTGAAAAGTATCGAAAAAAAAAAAAAAAAACCCATTTCTTTTTTATTGGTTTTCCTTCACTCACATAATGCACAAAAACAAGGCCAACTCATTAAGAGGATACCCACTGTGTTCAACTTTTAAATGATTTTCTTGATATAATCTACTTGCAACCCACCACTAATTCTACAAGCCTTTTCATAATATAAGGATTAATTTGATATTTTGCAGTACAAACACTAATTTCTGCTGGTAGATCATTTCCCCATGTATTTCACTAGGTTGTATCCCTGTACATAACACTAGGACTTACAACTTGTGTTATATGTGTTACTGTTCACATCACTCCAGAAATTTATGTAACCATTTAAAAACAATCCATTGTCAAAATGTGTGTTATCCTTTGTTGTGATGTAATTTCTTCATTTTCATTGTCTTCCCCATTTTTGATGCAGATAGTTTATTATTTGCTTTGTGTAGTGCATAGCTTTCAGCTGAGGATATGTCAACTGCTCTTTTGAAAAAAGTTAGAACTTTATTAAATTTGTTGTAAAAATAAGCAGGTCTTTTAAAAAATGATATTGTTTTCTGTTGGAAAACCTTGTCTAAATTTTTTATTTGTCTTGAAAGAAAATTTAGTTGTCCCAAAGAAAAAGAAAAATTTAGTTGTCTGGAAGAAAATTTACCAAGTTGTGCTGGGTGCCATCTGTGCTCTTCTGTCATGAAATATGGTTATCCATTGGACAACCATCCTGCTGCTCTTGTTTGCCCATCAAACATTTTAGCCATTTGACATTAAAAGGGTGACTTTAAAAGTCGGACCCTGGTAAGTTCCTTCTCATTACAGCATGCTTTTCATGTTTTCATTTGCTTTTCAACGTCTTTTCCTTACTGTTCGATGTTTTGTTCTCCTCTGTTGGTATTGTATAGGTGTGTTGCATGCCACTAGTGGTGCCAACAATACCCCATTGAGGATTGTGACTTCCTTATCGAGTATGGTTTCTCCCCCAGCTGGTCTGGTCTCCATCCAAAGGTCAGCCAGTAGCACGGCAAATGCGGCCGTTACCACCAGTAACTCTAGTGGCAGGACCACGGCCCACATCTTACCCAATCAGACTGGTATGCTGACTGGTGCTATCAACATTATAGGTAAGAAAGAATTTTTGTTTGAACTGATGGAAACTTTCATGGAGAAATAAAGAGAGGGGGCAGTTATGAGTAATCGGAATGGTTGGTAGTGTTTAGTGCAGAGGTCCATAAGGCCACAAGGTGAATTTAAGCTTGCATGTGAATAGAGCAGAACTATGGAAAGATGGTTTCCAAGAATTTCGGTGAAGCTTATTCAGCGAATTAAGACAAGTACTTGTAATCTGTGGTTATATTCTGGTTGGAGGATAAAGTTACATTAAAGGGCAAGTGCAGTCCTACACCATCTCCCAGTTCAAGTGTATGGTACAATAAATCATATTACGATAGCTTTGCTTCTTACTCATTTAAATTTGTCGAATTAATTCTTGGTTCACTTTATACAATAGTTGTGTTTGTAAGCATCATGAAAGATGCTTGTTAATGAAATTGGATGTTTGAAGTGTTTATCTGACATTTTAAAATAAGGGCTTGACTGCTGATACTAACAAAATAAGATCAATTATGTGATGATGTAAATAGGCTGACCCGTAAATAGGGATCATAAAAGATGGCTGCCTTATATATCAAATTTTAAATGTGTAGTGTTTCCCCAAAAGGTTGGTAAAATAAAGATTGCTCCAGACATATCTTCCCCGAAAAGTCATCATGTGACTTGTAAGAACGTCTCTCTCCCAAACCACCATACTTCTCAGCTTACGTGTCTACTGCACATCTGTTGAAAAGCTATAGGTCTATGTACCTGTTATATACAACTAAAAGGGCTTTTGTAGATGGCACACCAAAAGCAAAACAAAAGAGAATGGAGGGTATGCATAGCAATGCATTACCTCACACATACAGAACAAACAAAGCTGCTTGTTCAGCTCATTACTTTGAAAGAATTAATGGTGGCAGATCAGAATGGCAGAAGCCACTGAAAACAGCTATTCAGAGTAAAAAGATGTGCCATAAAGTTTCATCAGCTTCAAGTACTATACAGGGCGGGGGAGGTGTGTTAATGAGAATCACAGGGATACTGTAATACAGGAATCTACAGTTGTTTTGTCAGGTCAGCATTGGGCTAAGAAGAGATTCATCTATCCCCAAAGTATTAAATGAATTGAACTTGAATCAGATGAACAGTTCAAAGGTTTTACTGTCAATTCAAAATTTGAAATGAATTCGTTAAGGCTGATGCATGTGCCGTTGTGAATTCTGTTTTTGTCACAGTTTTATACATTAAATCATGCATTCTGATTTTGTCTTATTTTTGTGCAGGTGGAACCCAAAACATCATGAGTACTAACCCACAGGGATCACAAACGGTCATTGCTAACACCCCTGTTAACTTGGCTACCTGCCAAGCACCTCAGCTGGCTGGTCAGGTAACTGTAACGCCTGCTAAACTTGCCCAGCTGATGTCAAGCATTAAGGGTGTTACAACTAAACAAGGTCAGACCCAGGTGTCTCTACTTCCTGTAAGTTTTATTTTTTTTTTTTTTTTTTGTTGTTTAGTTTATGACAATGATTATTTACTGTCCTTATCATGACTTCACACATGAATCACTGGATCAGTGTTGTGGTTACTGGCTCATACTATTGCATAATTGTGGCATAGTTCATGCTGTTAGCCTAAATCAGTGCTCATACAAAACAAAACATCAAGGGCTTTCCTTAGCTGATGTCTATGGCTTTTGCAAAACAAGTGCTAGCATGATTTTTCTTTTGAAAAGTAAGAAAGAAAACCAATAAAAAAATAAATGAATAAATAAATATGTAAAAAAGTAAGAAACAAGTTTCATGGCTCTCACTGGTATGAGGAAAATTTCCAACAGACTATTTGATTATTGTTTTCAACTATTTTTTTTCAAGATATGCAAAATCATCTCTTTTGTTTGCTAAATGTTACATATGAAGAGCCAACTTCCACAGAACGGTCATATTATGGTAGAAAATGATAATGAAGGGAAAAAGAAGCAATGATCTGTGTGGGCTAGTAATGATGGATAACATAGGGTTATTGTTTTGACAACATCTGCTTTGTTACTACAGTTTAAATTGTTTAGAAAAGATTGATTAACTGATTGACGAGTCAACTGAGGTAGCAACTGATTGAAACTGTTTTGCAACTTAAAAAATGGGGGGGGGGGGGAGATTCTTGGTACACCACTTTTGGAAGTGACATGGTACAATCTTTTTTTTTAAAGGGTTTGTGGCTTCCTACCAATGATATTTGGGAATAACCTGAAGTTCTAAATGCAGTTGGTGACTGCACTCTGACTGTCATAAATTCAAACAGGAGCATCAGTCTGATTGGTCACTGTTAACTTATCACTCGAGTAGTGTACCCAGACAGAGCTTACAACACAGCCTGTGTGGATATGGCCTTTTGAGCAATTTAAATTTAGTACAGACTATTGTTGCTTTGTCTGGGAGGTGCAGTAAACAGGTGTTCATTTTGGATGAGCTAGAAATAAAACTTTGCTGGGAGAAATTTTACTGTTTGGGATGTGAATTGTTGCCCTTTAAAATAGATCTAGATAGACAGTGCATGTATACTGCACAATATTTTCCAATTTTACCTCTTAAAAGTTTAATACTCCATTAAAAGAAGTTGAGGGTTTAGAGTACCAGGAGTTCTGTATGTACTTCAAAGAGTTTTGTTTTGTAAGGATCTCTTTGTTTTCTTACAGGGTCAACAGCAAGCAGTACTGTACAATCCAGCCTTGCAACAGCGCCCCCAACAGTTGTCAGCAGCCACATTGCAGCAGTTACTGCAGCTACAACAGCAACAACAACAGCAGCAACAGCAACAACAGTCACAGAGTGTTACTATCACCCAGGAACAGTTGACACAAGTAAGCAAACATGTAAATGCCTACGGGTGGGGGGGAGGGGGGTTCATCTTATAAACAAACTGCTTTCGTGTCAACTTAAGACCCTTTGATGGTGCTTTTGAAGTAGACTTGCAACCATCTTCTTTGTAATTAAACATCAGCTTAGAACATCGGTGGGCCTCGGAAGACAAAATATGTGTCAGTTAAGGGACCAGTAGAATAATATGTACAATTTGCTTATATATACTGTAAGATGTATAACATGTGTAGTGAGAACATAATTTACTGTTTTAAAACTATCAGGAAAAGGGCATTTAAAAAACTGTCTTCATTGTTAGAACCAAGCATGCTGCAATAATAGGGGTCTCAGTATCTTGGTGAGTCACATAAAAGGGACACAAAATCTTCTGTGGGCCTTGGTGTGCTTTGTCCACCTATGGTTTTCAACATCGGTTAAGAACATTAACATTCGGTTTCAAATGTAGTATGATGTGGACAATTTAGCCAATTATAATTGCTTAACAGTGTCAAGGCATTACTTATAATTAGTCTCAAGTTTTGTGATGAAATATTTCTCGTTGGTTTGTGTCATGTTTTGAATGATGCAGGCTGCATCCTCTTCGCCAATGAGGGTTCGGGACATGCTGGCAGAGAAGAATAGCCCAGCTGAGAGTCAGTCCTCAGATGCTACTCCATCTTCATCCAATATGCTACCTCAGTATACATCTCAGCTCCAGGTAAGTTGAACGTTTCCTCATAATAGTTTTGTGTCTCTCAGATCTTAAACTCTTAAGATAGCAGAAGTAATCCGTTGGAATATTGGTACAGGCATTTTATATGGATATTTATGTAGTAATGATTTTGGCTCATGATTTCTATACAAAGAAATGTCACCTTCACAATTTCGGCCCTCATTACTACCCTTACATGTGTAAAATGATCCAATCTTAATTGTTGCTTCTAGTGGTAACCTTTTCTTGGAGGATTGAGGGGGGAGGGAGGAGAAGAAAACTCTTGATTGACTGCGAAGTGTACTTGTCTTCTCAAAAAGTGAATATTGCAATTTGTCAGGGAGACTCAGTGGGTAAGTTGTTATGAAGGAAGCTATGTCTCCTGTTACTTGCTTAAGTTTGTTTTTCTACACTGCTTTATAAAGTGAAAAATGTAAAAGTATCTTTGAAGCCTTTTCAATGATTCTTTCTTGACAGAGTCTTCAGTCAGGAATGCAGCCAATATCTCTTACAACACAGCAGACACTTAACCCCCAACAGAAGCAACATCTCCAGGCACAGATTGTGTTCCATAAGCAACAACAGCAGCAGCTTTTGCAGCAACAACTACAGCAACAACAGGCTGCTGCCAAAAACAAACCAAAGGCCAAGTCAAAGGTGCTGCTGCTCAAGTAATACTGAAAATACAAGCAGGAACAATTGCAGCAACAGGTTGCTGCCAAAAACAAACCTAAGGTCAAAGGTACTGCTGCTCAAGTGAAATTGAAAAATAGAGACAGCAACATACACAGCAGCAGCTCTTGCAGTAACATTCAGCAACAGGCTGCTCCCCATTCAAACTCCAGTACCATGTCAAAAGGGCTGCTCTTCTTCTGAAATTGAAACTACAAGCAACAGCAGATGCTTTTTCTGCCGCAACAAGTGACTTCTCAAAACAACTGAAGGGACATGCTGCTTATAAAATGAAATTAAAAAATTCAAGCAACAACAGCAGCAGTTCTTGCAACAAGATGCTGCTGCAATGAATAAATGTATGGCCAAGTCAAAAGGTGCTGCTCTTTAAGTGACACTGAGAACAAAAAGGGTCATATTGTTAAAGAATCAAAAACATTGGAGCCATAGGTGGGTAATGTGATGGTCAACACAAGGTAATGTTGCGGACATGTTATATCAGTGTTACACTATCTTTTGTGAAGGGATATAATGTTGGTGGATGTGTTTATACTTTGAAAAGAAAGGCTGCCAAATTCATTATCAAGTTGTGTAGTATATGCATTACAAACTTCTGAAAGGTGAGTTTAAACATTATTCACAAGTACAAGCTGAGATTGGGCAAAACTGTAGCAGTTATAGAACTAGAAGTCTGTAAAAGAGTGTAGATAAGCTGGCAGGGAAGTGTTAAAGTGTGTTATGCTTCTTAGAAACACACTCAACTGTCACGCATGGACTGAACTGGTATGTAATATAACAGGCTGTACCATGCTGCAGTGAAGGGACTGGAATACAACATAGCCGGCTATACTGTGCAAAAGAGATGGCTTTGGAATGCAGCATGAGATGTTATATATACTTCAACACAGATGGTTCTGCAATGCAGCACACTGGAATATGTCATAGCTGGGTAAAGAACATTACTTACTATTACCTGAAATGCAACATGCTAGATTTTGTTACATTATAATGTGATACATACCTCACATCTTAGAGCATGTTCCAGAAAAGATTGTTCAAAGTGAGAGCTTCACTAAATTTGACCTTTGTAATTGTACCATGGTGCAATTTTTTGCATATATTATGCAAATAAAATTTCTTGCAAATTTTTGTATATCATACATTGTGGATTTCAATCATAGTGCTTATTTTATTATTTATGTTGTGTTAAGGTATCTGAACTTTCCGTAACCTTATGGTATAGATTACTTAACATTTAAATTGTCAGTGAAAACATAATGCCTAAGTTTACATCTTGAAATCTTTAAAAGCACATCTGTGTCCAGTATTTCCATAAAAGTGAAGCTGGCACAGACTGTGCCACTTTTGACTGTACATAATTCGTAAGTAAAATTTCAGTCAACCACCAACAATTGGGTAACTTTCAGAGGGATTACACATCCTTTATGTGAACCATCTAAACTGATAGTTTGTATATATATGTATAGAACATGTCTCTGAAGCTCAGCTTCCTTGTAGGCCTGCCTGAGTCTATAGTTGATCTGGGTCACCTGTTTGCCTTTGTATCAGAGCACAACCATATTTTTTGGCAAAGTCTTGTAGGCCACAGATCAGCCCATAGCCAGGATATCATTTTTGTTGGGTTTCATGTTCAAATGACTAATTGGTGGCACAGCAGTGAGCACTCCATCCAAGTGCATGGGGTCCAGGGACCTGCCTCTCAAAGAGCCCCTGGATGTGTCCAGGGATAATGCCATGGGGAAAATTCACAGGGAAAATCCCTTGGAAACCTTGGGATATGTACAAAATTTTGGACATTAGAAAATCAATGTAATATTTTAATCATCTTGAAATGACATTGAATGCACACTAAACAGACAAGCACAAATGTCACGAATTCACAATTACTTTGTAATGACAAAAAATCCAGGGCTGTGTAGAACTGGTAGTTGGCTTATGTCAGATTTAGTGGCACTTAACTGCTAGGAAAGCTACACATGTGGGTGTTTTGCTTGGAAAGTAAAGATATTTCCAGTATTATCCATATAAGAGGAGGGGGTAGAGTATTTTTTACCATACTGCTGGATTCTTCTTCAAGGTATGGACAGTAGAAAAATGTAAAAGGTTGTTACACCAATCTTTCTGCAATGAGCTTTTTCTGTTCTTGTTTTTACTACTGTAGGTTACCTCTCCTTCCGATATCAAGTTACAAATTCTCTCGATTCAGTTTGAAATGATACAGACATGAACTTCAGTACTGATTTTTTCATTGTGTAAATATAGTTGTATTCCTCACTACAAAGTAAATCAAAACATATTTCAATGATAAAGATAGTCTTACTGCAATCATTCTGTAATCATAGATATTGTTCAAATATTTGAGAAGAAGGAAAAGACAGTTTCCTTAGAATGTTTTTACAAAGTAATCTGAATTATTTTTGTTATTTTTTAAGTAGTTGTATTTCACTGCATACAGTTTTAAGTGTAAATAAAACTGTTTAAACCCATCTTATGCCTAAGTGTTTTTTTTTTTCCTGTGGCAATGACTTCTGCAATAATTGTGACTTTCTGGTGAAAAAAACCTGCTCACCAATGCACACATCATTTATTAAACTGAGTAAAGAATTTTAGTTAAACCGTTTATATGGAAGATACGATTTTAATAAAAGAGTACCATCACTTTTGTAGATCATCTTCCCAATCTCAACCAGTTTGAACCATCCCTTTCTACAATTTTTCATGTTTTCTGGTAAATTAATATGCCATTGTTCATGACTCATGATTGAGAAATAGTGCATTTGATCCCTACCTAGGTTGGTGTGGTATAGGGTTACCATAGTTTCTTTCTATGAAAGAAGTACACCCATTGCCAACATTTGCAGGGTCTTAAAGGGAAGAAGTCCCCTCCCTCTCCTCTTCCTTCGAAGAAAAAAATTTGGTTGCATCTAAATGCAAAATGAACCAAAAAAGTATCCTTAAACCAGCTTCCAGCAATCTGTTCTAACATTGTGTTACTATACACTCTATTTACA
>WURT03178066.1:0-10316 GCA_009936505.3 Holothuria glaberrima | reverse complement strand
ACTAACTAACTAACTAACTAACTAACTAACTAACTAACTAACTAACTAACTAACTAACTAACTAACTAACTAACTCACTAACTCACTAACTCACTAACTAACTCACTCACTCACTCACTCACTCACGCACTCACTCACTCACTCACTCACTCACTCACTGTATATATATATATATGTAGAATTCTGTTTTGTTTTATCCCCATTCAGCAACACAAAACTACTAACACAACTACTATCCTGGACAAAATATTGGTACATTTTCGGACCTGTGAGATATTTTCAGCATGTCTCCCCTTCACGGATTGTCAGTGTTGAAAATTTGAAGGGCACTCTCTTTTCTGCAGTGAGCAGCTTTTATTCAACTTAAAAAACAATATTAAGTTGGGGTGGGGAATTGCTTCAGATAATATTGAACTGGATTGGAGGTCCAAATATGTTATCTACATGGACACATTGGTGGAAAGGCTGGGGAGCTCTCCAAGGATAGTTTGGTGTGAATTTTTGCAATTTAAGGAGGCATTACTTGGTGGTCTACAAAAAGTGTAAAAATTAAAAGAAAGTTGACTTGCTCCTTGGAAAGTAAACATTTTTTATTCCTTGCGGAAGGCAGGCAAGGAATCTATGCGATATTGATGTTGTGTGTGTGTGTGTGCATGTATGGGGATGTGTGTATGTACATGTGACACTTTGCCATACACTGTCTCAAGAAGGGTAACTCTGAGGGATGTCATACTTGGTGTGTGGGTTAATCGTTTTGAGTAGATTATCCCAATTGTTTTTGGTGGACTGGAGTTCAAAGGTCATTTGGGGTCACCAGCTCTTGGTCAAATGGTAAATACCTTGAAAATTGCTTGTAAACACTATATCACAAGAAGGGTAACCCCTAGGGATATCACACTTGGTGTGTGGATTAGCCATATTGAGTAGATGATCCCTATTGCTTTTGTTGGAGGTCAAAGGTCATTTGGGGTCACCAGAGGTCAAAAGGTTAAAACCTTGTAAATGCTCTATCTCAAGAAGGGTAACTCTAAGGGATCTCATACTTGATGTGTGGGTTGGCCGTATTGAGTAGATGATCTCTATTGTTTTTGGCGGAGGTCAAAGGTCATTTGGGGTCACAAGAGGTCAAAGATCAAAACCTTTTTAACAAGATATCTCAAGAAGGGTAACTTCGAGTGATCTCATACTTGGCATGCAGATTGCCCATATTGAGTAGATGATCGCTATTGTTTTTGGTGGAGGTCAAAGGTCATTTTGGGTCACCAGAGGTCAAACAGTCAAAACATTGAAAACATATCTCAAGAAGGATTACTGTGAGGGATCTCATACTTTGCATTTGGATTGCTTATACCCTTACAAAAAAATGTGTGGCAGTTTGTTCCAAATCCTCAGGTTTTCACATGTTTTTTCCACAAGTAATCACAGGTTTTTGCATGAAAACCTGTGTTTTCCCTTAACAATGACACAGCTAGGTTGGCCAGTTGCCACACTTTGCCACAAGTTTGACACAGGTTTTCACAGGTTTTACATGCAAAATGCATGGCAATAAAAACCAATGTTAACAAAGAATCCTGAGACAAAACCTGTGTCTTGAAATTAAAGGCAGGGAAAAGTGTGTCAAACTTGTGTCAAACCTGTGTCCAGAGTGTTCCAAATATGCAAGTTTTCACCCATGAAAACATGTGAATTCTTTTGTTTTTCATGCGTGATCACAGGTTGACACACCTTTTTTTGTAAGGGTATTGAGTTAATGATCCCTATCTTTTATATGGAGGTCAAAGGTCATTTTGATTCATTAACGATCAAAACGTGGTAAATATAATATGTTAAGGAGGATAACTGTGATGGATCTCATACTTGGCCTGTGGATTACTCATATTTAGCATATAGATGGCCATATAGGGTACAGTAGGTGACCCCTATTGTCATAAGTGGAGGTGAAAAGTCTCTTTGGGCCACAGGATTTTAAAAGGTTTGACCTTATAAACATGGTATCTCAAGTAGGATAACTGTGAGGGAACTCATGCTTAATTGTCATGTGGGTGATTCATGTTTGTTACAATATATCATATGGCAAGAAATCATTAAGCCTTTTGGCTTTCTGTTTCCTAGCCCTGTATGTGCAAACATTACAGCAGCAGTTCCTGTTGCACACAACTTACACAAAGTTCAGTGTACTTGTATCATAGTTGATGGGGAACAGGGTCCTTTATAATATTAAAAGTTGAGTCAAGTTTTTTACAAAACACAATTGAACACATAACAAATTGGATGGACATACTGAAACTTTGCAATGAATTTACAAAAAGAATACAAGGATAGGCTGCTGAGCATTTTGTGGAAAGGAGACACACTAATATAGGTGCAACAAACAAAACTACCCCTCATGTGTTGTTCATGGTGTACTTGTTTAAGTATACAAAGCATGCGTATATATACAACCCTCTGTTAGACAGAACTAAGATGCGACTCTTGCTTTCCTGTGATTGCTAGTGACATAGCACTTTTAACATTTCAGATATTAAGCATAGGCCTGTACTATATGGTACTTTATGGATGGACATGTTGTCTTTAACCAGTTTCAAACTGCAGCCATTCCAACAATATTTTAAAAGTTATCAGAGACAGTGAGACATGTTTTGAAGAAGTGCATTTCATATTCACTGAATCAAGCAGTTTCTGTTGCTCTTTTACTTAGGTGGTAATCATGCAAGGAATTTATATATTTTTGAGAGTGTAGTTCATCCAGTTATAATGCAAAAATAGAAGAACATTCCAAATTTCTCTACAACCTTAAAATTTTTAGCCCATACCAGTGAAGCTGGTGTGAGCTGGGCTTACAGTATATATCATTGTGTGTGTGCATGTGTGTGTGTGTGTGGTGGAGGGGGGTTCTGTTCATCTTTCCACAGTTGCAATAATATTTGCACAAAAAGTTAATATCTGGTGCAGTGTTCAGTGATGAATTTATTTTAAATTTGGTAACAATTATCTTGAGGTAAAGGCCTTCAGAGGGATATGACAAGATTAGGATAAGTATGATTTGGCCTGTGAAGATTAAAACGTATATCCCAATTTCTGATCAAAGATTATCTTTGGACCTTTTCAACTGGTTTTGTTCCATCCCACCTATTATTACCAGTTTAACAAAGTCTGTCTGTGTTAGTACTGCACCCTCTTTTACTTCATCTGTGAGTGAAAGCTCAACCCTCCGATTTTTTTTAGATTTTGTTAAAAGTGCTGTTTGTGATTGGTAGTTCAGTGCTGCCTCTGCTAAAATCCTCAGTGAACCTGGTAGAGAATGAGGTGTTAAATAAGGTTCCAATGGAGAGATTGTTAATAAATCAGACATACAGCATTTTTGAGTTGGTTAAGCTTCAGCTAGTACAGGGTGGTGTGCCACTTAAAGTTTTGATTCATTTAGTGGGATAAAGGATTGCATTTCCAGGATAATTTTGTTCATTTGTTGAGATAGGCTTCTCCTTAAATCACATCTGTTACAAGCTTCTGCATCTCTTGGTACTCTAAGGTATGAACAAAGTTTGGTAGCTATTATGATCAGTTCAGTTCAATTCAAATTTATATCTATGTTTTACAAAAGTTACAGAAGTTGAAATAAAAAATGTGACGATGCAAAAACATATGATGGGCACTAGAAAACAGAGTCAGCATTTACTGGCACTTCTTTGTTAATTTGATGTTGTGGTCTAAACTATTTTATGCTCTGATGTTTGCTCTAAGGTCTCATGGATATCTTGCCAAATTTTACTGAATCAAGAGTGGAAATCATAATATAGCATAAATATTCAATAAGTCACTTGTTCGTCACAAAAAGTCTTAGAACTTCATACTTTTCAATTTTAACATGTCTATAAGAGTCATGCAGTGCTGTCAAGATTGATATGTAGTGATGAACTATGGCACTCTGAAAATACTACAAAAGTCTTACTTTTATCCCACTTTTATGCTTTAAAATCCTACCTTTTGACTTGGCTCCACTTGAAAGCCTGAATATAGTATACTCAAATTGAGTATCACACAACTTAGATAGTCCCGCTAGGAATATTAGAAGTTGTTTTAGGGTCCAGGAGGGGTAATTACTCTCATGGTCACCGTAAATTAGAGCAAAACTGAAAGTAAGCAGATTATAAGCTGAGACATTTGTTTTCTCAGGAGATTTTCATGCCTGGTATCAGAACAGCAGCACACTTTTGCACTAGGAAATGTTACATTCCCCCTAAGTAATTATAACCCTAGCTTTTTTCATTATATTACACCAAAAATCCATAGTGTAAGGCTTTCTTTTTTAGCTGAATCTCTATGCATTTTGTACAAATTGTTTGGGTAATTGCACCATCTACTTCTAAGCACTGTGTACATGGAACTGGAGTCAGTAAAGAACTTTCGATCAGTTAAACAGGCCTAGGTGTTCAAATTTCTTCCTAATATTAAATATTATTGTTTCTTTTTCCATCGCAAAATGACCACATTTACTCAAGGAGCATCCATTTTTTTCATCATCGTCTCAAAATTCAAAATGCATGTGTGGTGGGTGGGTCAAATATAGGCCAGTATATGCTTTCCCAAAATACACAAAAGTGTTTTTGAATTTTGCTGATAGTCAGCAGTTTTGAAATATTCTAGGAGGATGTGATGGGGTTGGAAGAAGGATCAATTCTTCACACTCATTAAAATGAATCATAAGGATAGCACCCTCAGCAGTCATTTCCCATATTTGATACTCGTGTTACTCTACTCATAAAGGCCAGTGCTGAGGTCTTATTGTTTTTTCTCAAACCACCACACACTGTACTGTCATTTCACAGATAAGTTGAATTCACAAAAATACATGTAAAATTGAAAATCAGTGGTATATTATTTTTTATTTCCAGTCAAAAACTATGGTATGGTATTTTTCTATTTAATAAATACTACTAGTACATAAATTGTCCCACAACGTCCATTTTATTGTAACTGTTGTAATAGTACAACAATGATCAATCTGCCTGACAGAGCATTGTTTGTTAAACCTTGTGAAAACCAGAGTAGTTGACTCGGGTCAATGACTTGTGACTTGAGTCAACTTGAGTCACTATTTTTTTTTAATGGTGACTTGACTTTACTTAACAAAAATTGACTTGTCAACACCCAGAGTTGTTGACTCGAGTCAATGACTTGTGACGAGTCGATTCAGGTCACAATTTTTTTGACTTTTGATTTGACAAAAATTGACTTGTCAACAACTCTGGTGAAAACCCTTGCTCATCGTACTTTTCTATTTAACTGGATTATCTACTGAAATAGCAGGGATTAATGGTGTAATAATTTTTCTTATGGCAAGATTCTCGCAAATGTAGTAACCCTGCAACAACCATGTCTCTGAAGAAGACCTATCCTTTGTATTATTAATAATAATGAAGGGGTATTGAAAACAAATTGCAAAAAGCTAAGGGGAGACTCAGAATAACTGAATAATGGGCAACTGGAATAGCTTAAATTTTTGAAATTTTACCCAGATCTTCATAAAACAAAATGTTCAGTATGATAATGATTTTATTATGATTTCATTTTCTCTCTACCTCCTCATAGTGTTGTCCTGGCTATGTAAATACAGAATTGACAGAACAAAAGGGACATCGTACTATTGATGAGGGGGCTGTGACACCTGTTTACCTTGCTCTTATTCCACAAAACTCTGGAGAGCCACAGGGACGGTATATTGACTCAAACGAGAAAGTAGATAACTTCTTATGGAAGTGAAACTCAATTGTACCTTGCTCTTATTCCACAAAACTCTGGAGAACCACAGGGACGGTTTATTGGCCCAAACATGAAAGTAGAAAACTTCTTATGGAAGTGAAACTCAATTGCTATTCAGATTTGCAGTTAATCAAACTGATTACACAATTTCCTTTTTAATAAAATTGCATGTTTAAGTATTTCTGATTACGGGAGTGATTTCCTAGTCTGTTCTGCATGCTGTTGTTTTATCATCCTCTTCTCGTTAATTGTGTCCGGTCGTGCCTTTGTCACTATGGTAGTGACCAAAAAAATTTTAATTGCACATTTAAAGTCAACTTATTGCTATCATACGATCTCAAAATTTTCATTCTTCAGGCTTTCAATTATAAAATACTATTTCAATACATGTAGCTCCATATGAAATGGCTTGGAAGTACTTTTTAGAAAGTTTGTGCACGCACTAGAAAACTTACACCCCTCCTTCCATCCCCCTCCCCCAGGGGCAAAGGTTCACTATGCAATTTTAGTTAAGTAGTTTATTGAATGGGCTGGAAGATGTGACCCTTTTCTCCTCATAAATGCTGAAACTCTCAAGTGTGCCTCATTGTATTGCCTCAAGTGTAAAATTTTGTTATGTTCCTTGGTAACACACACCCTCGTCTAAATAAAATTTTTACATACGTGATGTGTAAAGGTCCTTTTTAATTGGGAACTGCATTCCCACCCTAATGGAAAATCCTTGTTATTGCCAGCAAAAGTGCGTTACGACAGTACAAGGGAAAACACACGCTTAAATGAACTCATAGGACAAACACACAGGTTTCAACCATGCAGTTAATGTGAAATTGCTTTACCGTGGAGGTGCTCGAATGTTGCATATTTAATAGAAATTTTAGGTAAAGACCACATGCTATGTCACAGAATCGAAAGTGCATCCTAGTGAAGAGGTAAGCATGTACCATGCAACTTCCACGAAAAAATGCAGACAGCTGATTTGTGCACAGGTCAGATACATGTGTATAAGTCTACTGCACATGTGTGCAAAGTCTGTTTTGTGCATACAGTGTGCTTCATTTTTTACCCCCAAACAACTTTGTGTGATGTCAGTGCATAAGATGTATGGGTGATACCAAACATCTTCCTATGTGAATGATGCATTTAGAGAAGCTTTTAATGTTATTGGTTCCTTGCTTTAGCAAAGGAACCAAGTAATCAGGTTGGCATGTGTGTGTGTGTCTGTGACACTTGTTTGGTGTGCTGTAACTCAACAAGGGAAAGGTGATATCGTGCTGCAGCGTTCATTCAATCTGATCACCTAGATTCTTTGTTGTAGTTCTTTGTATTGTTTTATATATTAACCTTTTTATATGTAGATATGTTGTTAATGTATATATTACCCTATCATTTTCAGTTTCTTTCCTTTTTTATACTAATTATTCTTCATATGAATGTGTTTTATTACTCCTATTTATAAATTTTACATCTATGCTGGAATGAATAAATGAATAAAATGAATAAATGAATGGACTAAACTTAAACTTGGTATATAGATTTGCCATAGTGAGAAGGTGTGCCCTGTTGTTTTGGGGAGGTCAAAGGTCATCTGGGGTCATCAGGGGTCAAACACTGAAAATCTTGTTAACAATAGCTCAAGGTAAGAAGCTTGGATAGATTTCATACTTGGATATGGGGAGAAGATGAATGTTATTGATTTGGTGGAAGTCAAAGGTCATCTGGGGTCACTGGGGGTCAAACACTGAAAACTTGTTGTTAACACAGTATCTCAAGGTAAGAAGCTTGGATAGATTCATACTTGGTATATAGATCCACCAAAGTGAGGTGTGCGGTATAGTTTTTTGGTAGAGGTTGAAGGTTATCTGGGCCAATGAGAGTCAAACATTGAAAACCTTGTTTTTAGCACAATATTAAGGTAAGAAGCTTGGATAGATTTCATACCTAGTATGTGGATGCCTTATGGGTGGGGAAAAGTACTTTTATTTTTGGTGGAAATCAAAGGTCATCTGGGTCACTGAAGGTCATACTCTGAAAACCTTTTAAACACTATATCTCAATGTAGGAAGCTTGGATAGAGTTTATACTTTGCATGGTGTTGCATTAAATCCAGCAGAAAATCCATGTGAGTTTTGTCGAGTGTCAGAGGTGAAATCACCAGATGCCAAAAAGTAAATTCCCAAGAATACCCAAAGTCAAAATATAAGCACAAAACTGTATCATTCCAGCGCATTAAGATCACATTCAACTAATGACTGAAAGAAATGGGACATCTTGCAGAGATGAAAAGTATCTTGAATTTAGGTGAAATTATTACGATTTTTACCCTCAATTCTGCCATTATGAAAACCTGCATCTAATACCACTTTTTAATATTGCAGAAGATTCTTTTTAATACCACTTTTTAATATTGCAGAAGATTCTTTGCCCACGAAGCAGGGGACTTTTGTGGAAGTTCATTAGATTGTCATTTGACAGACAGCCTTTGACTTTAGATAAGAACATGTGAACATGCTTGAATTGGAAATTGAAATTTATTAATTAAATGCTCCCATTGGGTATTAGTTTTATAAAGAGAACTAAATTACTGATCGTTTGCATCAGATACCCTTGAGCATGCATGAATTGTGATTGCTTAATTGAATAAAACAAATTGTGACTGTATACTGTCTGTGTAGATATCCCTTGAATTGTCAGCCTATGTGTTTCTTCAGAGCAATTTATTTATGCTTGAATGTGTTTGTTAACACAGGATGTACATTGTCCACAGAGCAGGTTTTGTGCAGCTACAAAACTACTGGTTCATATAGTTCAGTAGACTTCATGGTCGTGATATTTGGAAGTGTGCTGGTATACATCGAAACCTTCAGTTAAAATGGCTCTTTGGGCTTGAAATTGTGTGTACGTAACTGCTGAATGTATACCACGACCTGGTTTTAAGTCTAGTTGCATGAATATAAAATAACATTAGTCTTTGGCATCATAACCGTTGTAGAGTTGTCTCTTGTTAATAATATTTAACCCCAAAAGTGGCCATCCAATATTTGTCATGTTGAACAGATTTCTGTAAGGAGAATACAGCATTTCAGGAGAACATTGACCTATGTGCTCATATATTGATCACCTCAGGTCAAATTATGGAATAAATAGAACTTGATAGGGAAAACCTCATACTTAGCTAAAGCCATGTGGAGGTTATCAGAGGTCATTTTGAGGTCAAATTATGGACTTAGAGGAAACTTGGTAGATGAAGTCAACATTCACTGCCAACAACTTTGAAGATCATGTAGCAGTCACCAGAGTCATAGGCAAACTTCACATTAGCTAATACTTTGTATGCACATGGGTCAGTTTCATTACATTTAGCAAGGAACCACAGTGCTCATTTGGCTCTTGTTTTACCCTGGTTGATGTGTTTTATTTGTCTGGCTGATGAAAACTATTATCAATGCAGCATACCTTGAGAAGTAAGTTAATAAACTACTAAGTGTCTGTTAAAGTCATATTTTCAAGGGTAACCATTTCGATATTCTGAAAAAGGAGGACATGACCTTCTATAGCCATGTCACTGCTATATCCCAGAGTGTTGTACACATATGATTGTGATACATACCAGTGAGGCTTCACATTATGTGCAGTATGTAGTTAAAGTGTACCTTACATCTAAAATTTCAAACAATATATGTTACAAAGCTTGAAATATGCACCCAAATGGTCCAACTCCTGTCTTCACAGGACATTCTTGAGCTGTGATATAAAATGTTGAAGCTTGTACACTTAATTTAAAATGGCAGAATTGTGCAAAAATTTGGGATGCCATTCTTGTACTACTCAAACGACCATCTTTGTTTTTCTTTATTTTTGTTTTCTAAAGCCACTGCACCTTGTGCCAACATGTGATAGATGTCTTACTATTATAGGGTGACTTTTCTATATAAGCCTTCTTTGTACAGCATGCTACTATGATATGCAAGAGAACTGTAAATGTTTCAAGGTTGAAATAAACATTTTATTTTAAAAAGGAAACAAAAGCAGGTAATGTGAGTTGTACAAGGTGGACATCACAAATTATTGTGCAATCAACTACTTCAATTTAAGTGAATAAAATTTAACATTTTATATCTGAGAAACAGAAAAAGCTATTGTTATGTGGTATGAAGTTATCCCTTACAGTATCACTTTAAGTTTCATTTAGAATCTCTCTGTTCTTTGTCTTGAGTGATAAATACCTCCTGTCCTGAATCTTCAGACACCTTTAGTCCGAAGCTGCTTGTGTATAATAAACTTTCACAACAACATAAAATATTTTCTGTCTGGAGTCTCTCTTTTTGTGTTCACTACGTACCATGTCGGTCTAGAACCCATGTAACACTATGAAAATGAGAGATGGAAGAAAATTATTTTCCAACCTTTACAATATATTATTCTTGTAAATTAAGTGGAACAAGGGTTGTTTGCAGATTGGGGCAAGTGACTCGACGTGCGCCCCAGAGCCCGGGGCCCGGACTACCTGTTTGTTCGATCCAGTGACGCCGCGAGGAGTTGGTGATTGGGTGGCATCA
>WURT03178055.1:0-10316 GCA_009936505.3 Holothuria glaberrima | reverse complement strand
AATTCGCCAATTTATACCCCCTCAACATCACTGTGAACAGCTATGCTGAACAAGTAAATTTTGGTCCCCAGAAAATTATTTTGTGAACTAGTGACCCTGCTACACTTTCAGGACACATGACACAAAATAAGTCCTCTTTCTCCATGGCAATGGAAGTTCATATGTATTTATATGAAAAAGTTGTTTATGTGTATGCTTCTCGAAATGAGGTGTGGTCATCTCGCTGCTGAAGATTGTAATTACTAATGCTGAAACTATAAGGGTTACGTTTTCTCTCTGGTCTGGTTAGTTGAATACATGAAGCACAAATCGTTGGGCCAGTACCATTTTAAAGGAGAAGTTAGAAATACTGAGTGTTAAAATAGTCTTGTTAAAGGGGATATATTCTCATCCCAGACAGTTTCAATTCTCCCAACTAAGTTAGTTAAAACCCGCCCATAACTGTCTTTAGCTTCTCCTTGTGCAGACACAAACATAGTTTATTGCTTAAGGCTATGTCCTGGTAAGCATACAAGGCCCTAATGTGTAATCAAAACACTCTCTGTGCATTCTGCGTAACATGAGGTGCTCTGCGGCATCTTTTGAATGTTGTAAGTCTGATGTCAATCAAAGAGTAGTCACCAACTGAGACTTTTGCTTACCCCCAAGTGAAAGTAAAACTTGGGGTGATACCAGTCAGTCTTTAAAGAATTTCATACCAGGCCGTGCACTACTCTAAATGGCTAAGATCGCTCCACCTACATTACAGTTGAATCTGCATTTAGCTCACCTCCATGCATTCGTTATAGATATCAGATATTAGACCCCTCTCAAGATTTACGATATAATTTCGTTTACGAATTACATTTCCGTCATTTTGAAAAGCCTTGGGTAACGAATATTGGGTAACGGTTATCGCATCTTTCCTTATTTACATGCAAATAGTGAAATAGTCACGGAATTAAAACTGAAGACTAGAAAGTTAACAGAAACTCTCACCACGTTTGAAATTACCGTTAAATTTCCCTTCGGGTATTTCTTGTATTAAGGCTTGAATGCATACTTTCCTTCCAGGGGACTGTTTATTGCCAAGTCATGAATCAAATTGGACTTCTGATGAGTAATTACATTCCTAGGACCGACAAAAGTTTTTACATGTACCACCACTCTAAAACAACAAATGCTACGCTTATGAATGGCTTAATTGAGTATCACACTATACAAGGGTGTAGGTGAAAGATCCGTCAAACATCATTGTAACAACATAGTACCGAGGAAATATTGGTTAATTATGATCGGGAGATGATTTTGACAAGGACATCCTTGTAATTTTTAACCGGAAAATGTATCCATAACCGGTAATCGCGATCTGTGAAAATGCAGATTTATTCCTCATTATGTCTCTGACTTCTTAGACAAGATAAGAACTCTCAAAATTTCTGGATTAGCTCGAACTAGCGCCAATCTGGGATATACGACTGGTACTCAGTGAGGGAAGGGGGAGGGTAAACAGTTCTACGGAAAAAGAGCAATATTGGCACTCTAAAAACATCCTGGTGAAATTTGACCAGGATAGGGGTCAGTAATTTTCCATACGTTTCCTGGTTAAAAGTACCACGAGATCCTGTTCAAGTTTAACCAGGAAAATGTCAAATTTTGACCAAGATGTTATAAGGTGTCGTTACTTTAACCAGGAAAATGTTTCCCTGACCCGGATTTCTTGGTCACTTTCAACCAGGAAGCCCTATCGTGGTTGAATTTAACCAGGATGTTTTGAGAGTGTGTAATAGCCAAGGATAAGCAGATCACTGTATCTTATCACAGAAAAGGTAACATTCTCTGAGCGGATTCTGGCAGTGGCGTAGCTAGAAATTCATAATTGGGGGGAGGGGACCTCAAATTTTGAAGGGGCTGAACCCAAGGTGCAACTGACACGTGTCTTTGGTACATACAAATGAACGAGCGACTATTTGAACATTCCGCGTGATTTTTTCCAGGGTGGTCAAGGGCAGGGCCAAATAGCAATAGCATGAGTTATGTAATATTTTTGATAAACCATGTTCTGGACCTTCCCTTCCGGCCTTGTTTTTGGTACCGGAATATATCAGGCCACACCTGAGTTGACTCGAGAGTCTGAACCCTAACTCTAACCTTGATTTTAAAGTGCATACTATTTCCTGAAAACCCAAACACCCGAAATCATCCTGGTAATAAAAATTAGGTGAACGATCCATGACATTTCCAGAATTTTTTTAACCCCAGACTTCCAACAGGGTTGTTGGAAGGACGGATGTACGTACTGCTCACGAATGCATGAATCAACGCCATTTAATGTCGTTTCTAAAAGCTTACAAAACCGCATGAACACACTCCGTTGCGACATTTTTATCAGTCTGTTAATTTTGCTACAGTATAAATAGGTGGAGATCCCTTTGATCGATCTACTTTCGTGCCCTTCCGTTGCAAATACCCTTTTGATATCACGCTTTACCTGTTGCCTCCAACAGATTCTGGGAACCCTGACTATGAGTAGCGTGATTCCTATTGTTATCGGACATGATAACTACTAAATGCGTAATAATTGTAAAAAATGTGGAGGACACATTGAAATATCAGTCGATGACCCATGACAGTCAATGACTGAAATATTACAGTGACGAATTATGGCAGTTTTATAACACAATTGTGCTTAAAGCTTTGTATTAAGAGATCACCTGAACATCAAAACAAACGTCGCTCCGTCGAAAATGAACTACAATGTTGTTGTCAGGTTGTATGGTCAATATTGCAATGATGCAGTCATATATTCAAAACGATATCGGTAATTATGCTTTGTCTACTCTCTTTTCTAGTTTTGTGGCTCTTTCTAACGGTCAACATCGCCTCTATCGTACTGTCAAACACTCAAAGAATTATCGGGTACTTGAACACTAGTTCTTGGGTTCAACTAACAGAAAGTACACAACTTATGCTGCGTTCCATTTACCTTCAGTTTCAGTTCTGAACAACTTGAATAGTACACGACGTGTAATTCGTACTGTTCTGTTTGTAAACAAAACGTGATCACGAGTGGTGAAATGGAGAATTGGATTTCCATCTTGTCTTCACGACTTTGTTACAAATGCAGCCAACTTTTGACTTTATAATTTAGCGGCTTTGATTTACAGTGTAGCTGATTGCCAGTCACAGTTTCCCACTATAGTATACACTATCTATTGAATAAAAAGATGATCCCGTGCGAACAGTTTCAGAGCGATGTTATTTTCCGTTTGGTGGGTAAGCGTGAGTAACAAATACAACACCATTGCATACTAAGTCGCATACATGATTTTTATCACCAGGAAACACGAGGTAAATGGAACGCAGCTTCACTCTGATACCCTATACGTCGCAATTCTTCAAAATGTCAAACGCCTTGGTTGGTTGGAAACAGAAACCTGTTATAGCCTACCAGAGTTTTACCAACTTGTTTAGATCTGGAAGTTTGACAATTTGAAATTTGTTGTCCTCTCGGGGACTTGGCTCCTTTGGTGGGAGCAGAACTCCTTCGGCAGTAACGTTTGGTTTCGCCCATTGGCTCTACGCCAGAAAGTCGAGGGTACTTTGCAAAAAGTAAAACGAACAATATATGTCCGAAACCGGAGGGAGGGGTCTGGTCCCAAACTTTACCCTTTTCACCGAGAAGATCCCCATGCTGCAAGGCAAAGTTTGAGTTTCTACCTTGATTGTAAGATGCATGCCTAGAAGTTTGACAGTGTCTAATTTAAAGCAAAATCCTGGCTGAGGAGTCAAGACCCTTTAGACTCCGAGGCCCTACATTTTTTTTATAGTTCAGAGGTCTTACGTAGCATAAAATGAAGACTAGAGAACTGCACCATTACCCCCAAAATTACACTATGTTTTCGGTTCACAATATTTTCGCTTAGCTTTACGTAGGGCTTAACAAAAGCAATCACAGGAGTTAAGCACAAGTCGTGCCATGTGAATGGTTTTCGCATAATCCCTTCTTACGAACAGAATAAAAAACCACAGTTTCAGAATGAATCCAAAAAGTTGGAATTTTAATACTGGAGTTAATGAAGCTGTGATAGTCTACCTTAGAGGACTGGAGGTAATGGAAATACCTACGAACGGATGTGATTGACTTACTTCCGGTTCGCATTTGCATTCAGTTGTGACTAGATCGACAAGCACGTTTTTCTCTCTGTGCGGAAATTAACACTCAGTATTATTTACTGATTGTTGCGTTAGTACCTAGTAACACCTAGATTATATCGACTTCATATATTTTTTGACGTGTGGTTAAATTTGTTACACATAGGTATTGAGCTACAATTTTCTTTTACCACGGTAATCTGCAATTGCCGCTAATGGAAATCTTACATTAGCCTTTGAACACCATCTTGCAGTGGCTTTATTACTTTTCGCGTCTAATTTAAAAGCTTACTTTTACAGTTTGGTGACAAGTGGTGAGGAAATTCGGAATGTAAAGGTGAAATATCTATTTGAAAAGTGTTTTCTGCTTTAAAAAGTACTCCGTGATTATTGTGAATGACCGCACATTTGGTGTATACAGATACGAGAGATGAATATTGCAGTGACATTAATTTAACCATATTAATTCTCTACCCTGAACACACATGAAAATCCATTGATAACGTTTTAAAGAAATTTCTACAGAATTTAAGTAATCTTTTCTGTTCATTCTGTACAAATTCTCCATAGAATCTCTTTGATTTTACTGGAATATTAAAATTTCCCGGAAGAATGTATAGCCTATAATGTACATCTGTGGCACTTTCGTATTATATACAGATTCTTTGGAACAATTGGAATACTTCATAACTTTAAGAGATTCTTCGGTTGTCTAATATATTTTATAGAAATTTAAAATGGTCGTTTTAATCCATCTTTAGAAATATTTAGGCAACAGAGCTATTTCTATAATTCAGGGCTGGAGGAATCGAGTCCGGACTCGACCTCGAGTCCGAACTTAAGTCCCCTTTTCTTGGACTCGGACTTTGACTTGGACTCGGGCTCTCTGGACTTGGACTTGGACTCGGACTTGGGCTCTCTGGACTCGGACTTTGGCTTGGACTTGACATCGAGTCCATCAAGTCCATCCTTTTTCTTCATCACATTATTTTTTAATTTTATAACTTTCCCAAAAGCAATGGGATTCCACATGTACTAAGGCCTATAGTTTTTTTGATGTAGTCTACAGTAGGTCCTACTGTAATTATGACAGCAGGCCTACTGTACTGACAAGGTCTTAGTTTGGTAGATTTCTCATTTCCTTATCAGCATCTTCACAACCAATTCATTTGGCCTGTCATAGGCGTAGGAACCTTTTCGAGACTGGGGGCTGAACCTTGTTTCGGATCGCCGTCCTGAAGGCGAGGTTTAAGGGGAGGGGGTTGACCTCCCCTTTGGAAAATTTTTGGGTATTGAGGGTCCTTACATGCAAATTGGTACAGCGTTTTGGACAAATTTTAAGGTAAATTACTGTAAAATTTTGATATTTCTTACAGAAGAGACAAATAAGGGGGTTTTCCTCCTTGGAAATGGGGGCGGAAGCATAGTTCCACTCCCACATTTTTGACTGGGGCTAACGCCCCCATCCCCCATCCCACGCCTATGTCTGTGATACAGTATTTTATTGCATCAGGAAGCACTTACATGCATGTGCATACAACACCATGATAATGCTTTGGTAGGCTCAACAAACTAGATTAATGCTAACTCTTTAATGTGTGAATGTATGTTTCTGTCTGTTTGTGAAAACGATGGTACTGAGGGTGAGGTTGCTGGTATCTATAAACATGTTCTGCGTGTTTTTTGGAGGGGGGGGGGCAACACCGTAGATTAGATGGATTAGCAAAGGCATGATTTAATTTGCAACAGGGGATATACTAGCATGCTCCTCTCAAACAGGCTACAGTTTACTTTGACCTGCATTGGTCAGGCCTATAAAGGATGCAATAAGCTTCAGTGTTTATGGTACGGTTGTGAACATGTAATCGATCAGTTTCTTAAAATAAGTTTATTCAGCCTGACATGAGGTTCCTCTAATTTGTTTGGTCAGTTTGTTGTAGAATATTCAACTTATTGCTAGGCATTTTGGACTTGGACTCGAGCCCCTCGGACTTGGACTTGGACTCGGACTTGAACTTATGGACTTGGACTCGGACTTGGACTCGAGCATAGTGGACTTGACTACAGCCCTGCTATAATTTTTTGGAATCTATTTAACACTTTGCCAAAGCTCTATTTGTACAGAAATTACGTACAACTATTAAAGATTTTAGATATTATAAGAATAATATTTTTTTTAAATTCTATAGCTTTTTGCGAGGATAGTTAATGTAACCGACGAGCTGTTATTAGAAAGTTGCTCCTCTACTCCTATGCCCCTAATTAGATACTTGCTTAGTCTTTGTTGGCTGCTGTCTTTGATTGCGTGAAATTAATAGAAACAAGAACAATCGATCATCAAAGGTTTCATGGAAACGCTGTGAATATAGGGTTTAGATAAAAAAAATGTCTCAGGCTGTTCAAATGTTTGTTTTGCTGAAAGTGCGTTTGATAAGAAACTGTCCTGGATTAATGAATAATAAATTACGGTAAATTCAAAGTTTGTCAACAGTGAAAATTTTCAACTCACAGTAATGATGGTTCCAGACATATAATCCCATTTCCATAGATTACAGCCCTTTTGGTAGTTACTTTGCATTTTGTGCACATTAAAACATTATGATCAGGCTAAGTTTAACCATTTGTATATATCTGCATACATTTGCATGCATTTGCATTTGAAAGTACACGACCGGACATTATTTTCTTCCATGTATATTGAAACAGGTATTAACCTGTCTAAGTCTGAGGTACATAAAATGGACTTTGAAATATTTGGACATAAAAATCGGTTTTTTTTTTAATACTAGTCCCTTAGGAAGGCTATGCATGACATCTTTGCTAATACTTAACCGCGTACTCCTACAAACGCAGTGACACACTGGTGGCCCCACTTTCACAAAGTCCTCAAAATTTTCCCCCACTTTTCCCTCGAATATATTTTTTTATCTTATAAGCAGCAAAACTATGCAAACCATGACAAGAGAAGGAAAGTTTAATAATTTGGATAACTTTTGCTTTGTGAAATAAAGTAAAATGTTTCTGGAATGTCTTTAAAATACAAACTTTCTGCGTACTCCATCTCGTATCTGTTGTGTTGTGGCAATTTATCTCATCTCCTTGAATAAACGCTATGCATATGATGTCAAAGAAAAGGAAGTGTGCCCTCAGCTGGAGGTAAGCCCGTATCATTACAACTTACAACAACACCGTAGATGCACATACCTGAATTGTGTACCAGTTGGATACACGCAAAAGTTTTCTACGAGCGAGTGCAAGGTCTAAAGGTTGGTTTTATTGGTTGTCCTCCAAAACGGCGTCTCGAGACGTCAATGCATAAGGTCTGTATCTCCATTTTTTATCGAAACTTATATATGTTAACTTGTTTTGTAACAGAGAAAAAATCACACGACAAATTTTCAAAATTCGTTTGCATTTCATTTATTAAAGAAACAAAAAACCGTACATGGGCAATCTTCTCAATGTTTGTCAAGTTTAGCGTACTTCATTTTTTTGACAAAGGCGGTAAACATTGTTAAGTAATATTTCTCACATTTTATACCCTTAAAATGCAGTTAGCTGCCCTCACTCTCGCGCAACGGGTATGTTCAATCGCGTTTACGTCGAAAAGGTTGATTATAATGAAAATCTTGGAAGATATACTTCATATTATCGGTCATTGCACAATGGTGATCTTCGCTGAACCTAAACGATATTGAATGACAAAGTGGGGATTTATAAATAATTAAGTGAAATCGCGAAGTACGGTCTGGCAATTACAAGAGAGATGACCGAGGATTAATTTTGCCAGCAATACTCAGAAATGGATGACAAATTTGGAGGTAATTATGTTCATGGCAAAGTCACCGTATGATTTCAAATGGGTCGGGTGAATATATTTCGTCAGAGCTAATTCAAAAAGTGCAATGGATATCTTTGGACCTACGCATATGTGTGAATTCATAGAATTTCATAGAATAGGACGGATGACCTAAAGAAAGCTGACCACAAAATGAAAATGCACTAATGTGTATAAATTTTTTGAAAGTAACCACACAAATTGATACCAGCAATTTGGTAGTTTAGTATGGATGAATTTAGCTGTTCCTCTTCCGTTAAGAAAAGTATATTCAGGTTCAACTCGATAGTGTTTGAATTGGTTTTATGTTTAATACCTTCACAGAATCTATGAGATATGGATATACTTCACTATGATACTTCTAAGATGACAAATGATCCATTAAAGGGAAATGCATTCACCCCAGTTTGAGTAGTGAATCGCGTTATCTGAATTTATGAATGGCTTTTGTTATCATGTGACAATATTTTTGTTCCTGAAATGTTTAATTCATGTAGAATAACCGGTTAGTGTACCTTTACTTTGAATTATTTTTGTGTGGACATATAATAAAAATTATTTGTAAGGAAAATGAAAGAAAGCAAGATGTAGGTAATTTTTACCAGGCCCGTAGCTAAGGGGGAGGGGCAGCCGCCCCCTTGAGCATATATTTTGTACTTTTTTAAAGATTCCTTATGATATTGCTATAGTAACTCAGGATATAAAATGTTAAGATGCAACTCACAAGACCTGGGAGACATTTTCGGCAAAAAATTTCTTGTAAGTTTCGCGCGAAGTATACGGTTAGATGGTTTGATTACAAGCTTCGCACCCTCCTTGGCAAATTCCTGGCTACACGCCTGAGTTTTCCAAACAAATTTGGGCGGCTGCTCTTTCCCTTGGAATGAATTTTTTTTGCACACAGTAACGAATATTGCGGAAAAAACGTTATGTATTCAACTTATACTTCAATAAAATTTGTGAATTATTACTTTACACCTGGCAGTAATAGGGGCATGTTCAGCTTTTATATGTATGGGATTTCCAGTTAAAGAATAGGAAGATACCATATTAAAGAGTACTTATGAACGTATCCCAGAAAGTTTGCTGAAACAACAGACCTGTCTTTTGCATACATTCATACTTTTTTTAAAATTTTTTCCCTCTCTATAATAAAGCGTTGCCATGTTCAACCTTTTATTGTAGGGTTTAAAGATTTACTTTTACGATACCAAAACTAATCACTTTTCCTGCTATTGATGTTAAATACCACGATTAAAACTAGATAATACAAATTACTTCAGGGGGTTTCTGTTGGTGACGCAACGAAAATGAAACCATTCCCGGCATGCATTGTGTGAGTTCTGTAATATCGAAGCTACTCTCTTATTGCTCAGAATCTCATGTACCTAAGACCAAAGAGATCAAGGGCGGATTGCATGTACACTTCACGACGTCACAAATACATGTGGCAGCAACAGAGTCAGCCATCATGGACGTCAAACCTATCGCGCGCACTATGTACGCCCTGTTCAAATGTACTGGTCAAAGGTTAAAATGTTTAGTACCTTCTTTGTAAAGACTGTTTTCTTGATCATAGCGAAAGTTTGTTGCGTACTCAGCAAAAAAATACAGGGCCAACAATTTCATTATCTATTTTCAACAAATGTACAGCCTACAGCTAGGTGGGTTTCTGAAATTATTCACGGCAGAAACATTTAACACGGGAGTCTACATACTAATTTTCCTAGTACTCACTTCACATCCAGTGATCGCCTAAGGATATTACGGTAGAGTTTCTCATTGCGATCGTTCTGAAGTATTTAAACTAAACACATGAATCCCACCCGTAGGCCTACACGTACACGCAAGTACAATCGATCGTTAATAGAAAACATTCTTTAAAACACAGGAACAAAACACTTCACGCTTTGTCCGATACTGTGTCTACACAGTGTAGATCCTGCGCGTGCACTAAGTTTGACGTCCAAAATGGCGGTACAAGTAAATTCAAGCCCATTGTGACGTCACGTGAAAAACCCCTATGGTCATCAACATTTCCTACTCCAGTGTACAATATATATACATATATATATATGTATGTATTTGTGTTTTGAATTGTATTTATTCCTAGGAACACATTGGAAATAAGTGCTATCACTTTGTGCGTTATCCTCGGTGATCTTTTACATTATGTTTGTACAACACACAGGTATAGATTTTGCCAAATAACTGCAATCAATCAATCAATCAATCAATCAATCAATCAATCAATCAATCAATCAACCAACCAATCAATCAATCAATCAATCAATCAATCAATCAATCAATCAATCAATCAATCAATCAATCAATCAATCAATCA
>WURT03178044.1:0-10316 GCA_009936505.3 Holothuria glaberrima | reverse complement strand
ATCCTTTTTGGCCACAGTAAAATGTAAAAAGCAAAAATGTCACGTACCAAAATCCTGTCCGGTACATCCTTTGTAATTGCTTTTTGGAAAAGGGTCTATTGAGGAAGATACACTAGATAATATTTTGTTTGTTTAATGTTGGTTTATTGTTTATCTTCTTTTCCCCTGTGAATTTTTGTTACTATTATTAATTTATTTGGAGCTGAAGAACAATTTCCTTATCATAGGAAAACATTTATTCAATATAATTGATGTTGCATTAACTGCCCTGTTCATCAACAGTCATAGAACATTTTTCAAATAGCAGTTTCACAAAGGACTGTGGGATAGTTTTGGTAGGCACTATTTTTGGCCACAGTAAAATGCCATTGACAAAAATGACGCAGCCTGGAAAAGGTGTTTTTTTTTTCCTAAGAAGAGCATCTATAAAGCTACAATTCATTGCATCTTTATCTGTACATAAAAGGTTCCTTTCTCTCCAATTGCCAAAATTCCCTTTCAAACATATCAAAATTTTCTATGAAGGAGCCTCTCAGCCTCCTGACTTTTTGCACCCATGATCTTGAGTGCAACAACCTTTTTGGAATCAAAGTAATTCATTTGCAGTGTGGAAGATTTGTTGCACATCATAATAATTATGCCGAAGTGATATTGGATAGAAAAATAAAATGGAAATGAGGACTGGTATATGATTTAAAATCTTATTGAATCTAGTTTAGTGAGCAAGAGAGTATACTGTACAAATATTACTTTCAGTATATTTTTAGAGTGTTTAGTGAATTACTGAAGTACCCAAAGATTTTGGCTCCATTCATACTTGATGGTACCTGTACATTGTGTTGGCTGTGGATTGCATGCTTGGAGTATTAAATTGTTGTCTAACTGTTGTGGTGATATATCAGATTGTGTATGGCTGGGTAAAATTTTGCCCATGCATTTGAAACATTTCTTTTGTACAAATCTGTGATCATGAATGGTGTACTTTGTACAGTTTACAATCATTAGCAGTATACATGCACAGTGCATAATTATTCATGATCTTGGCTGTTGTACTATAGGCTACTTATGATCATTAGTGGTATATAAGTTTGTACTGTACATACCCTGTAAATATTCATCATCTTGGCTGGTGAACCCATGTATGCAAATGATGGTTTGTGCTTTATTTGTAAATATTCATGATCTTGGCTGGTGAATAAGGTACTAGTATTCAAATGATCAGTAGTGATATACTGGTGAATGAATGTTCATGATCTATGGTAGGGAACACATGTACAGTAGGCAAATGATCTGTAGTGGTATACTTGTACATAATTTACATTCATTGTCTTAGGTGGTGTACTGGTACTTTATACAGTTCAGTATGATCATTAGTTGTACAGTATGTACTTGTATGTAAATGTGATCATAGTTGGTGTATATTACAATTGATCATTGATATACTGTACATGTATGAGTGTTGTTATCATGGTTACAATCCTGTACAGCCCTGATTTTTAAGAAAATTTTCAGGTTGTCCATTGGACAACCTAAGGCCAAATTTTGGTTGTCCAAAAAAATTTTTGGTAGTCCAGATGAAAGTGACTAACAAAAGGTGAACAATTGCATTTCATTTCACTGCCAAATAAAACAAACATTTATATTTAAATTCTATATGCTTTTCAATGGTCTTGTCTTTTTTATGTTTCAATGATGAATGACAGTCCATACAGTACCAAGGTATCAATAGGACTAGGCCTTCCGCATCTTAAGGAGACTTTATGACAAAATTTCTTGCTGATGTAGTAAACTGTTCAATTGCAATAAAATTTTCTTTCCCTTCGGACAAGCTCAAAGACAGAAAGTGGTTGTCCTATGCAATATTTACTTGTCTCAGACGATAGGACGAGTGCTACTGTAAATTTTAGCCCTACTGTAGGAACAATATGCAGGACAGAGACCATATTGGCTTGGCATATGGTCACTTTGATCAGGACTGGCTTACATAGGATCATGGATAGGGTTACTTGCACTTACTTCCGTAATCATTGCAAACAAAATTAAGTCAGACCAAATAGGGTCCCATAGTATTGTGCTTTTAATGACAGCTTATTTGAATAGTGTCTGTAATTCATGTGTGAAATGTGTGAAAGGTTAAGCACATGTAGGGTAAACCGTACATCTGCATTTGCTACACAGTGTGGATTGGCTATTACTGGTATGTTCTAAAGTACACTTTATGCTACCACAAGGGCAGGGCTCAAATAATAGTATTAAATAGTAAAATTTGTAGGGCACATGCCAGTTGATTTCAGTTGGTTTTAAAATTGGCTAGGTCTTTGTAAATCTCTGATTACTCTGTACACAGGTTTTCATCTTACAGGTCTGGTGACATGAAAATTACATAATTGGATATTTGATGTAAAAAGCATTAAAATTCCCCAAAATAGCCACAATTTCCATCAAATTTCATAAAATATTGACCATTTTACAGGCTACTTCATTTCACACTTGTTTTTTTAATAATCATGAGCTACATGCAAATCTGTGACATCGAGAGACGGTCTCCCCAAATATGGCTGATGTTAGCCTTTATTTTTCTAGCCTTCATTTTTCAAGGACACTTTCAGCATCCTGAAGCATTCATTATGGAAGTTAAACTCATTTTCTTGAAAAACATTGATACTACTCACTACACTGTAAACTATCTGATCAGTTATCAAGAGATAATTTATAAAGGGTTGACAAAAGAAATGCTTACACTGCACATCACTCTACATCATTCTTTTTGCATACGTTACAAGTTACTTCAGAAACCATTAAACTTTCAAGGTGTATATCTTGAGAACAGTAAAAGATAAATGAAATAATTGCAAAATAATTGCAGAGGATCTTCCATTAGGGGACTTTATTAAATGTAACTGCAAAGTAAAAATAAGTCTTTTTGATGGCATGTCACAAATATTTTGAATGATGTTTCTATGAATAAAACATTATAAATTATAGGTAAATGAAGAAGTTAGTATGCATTAATTGTAACAATTCAATGACAAAAAAACTGTCACATCATTGAAAATAGTAAAATTTACTGTACAACACTTTACAGCAGTGAAAATCAAAGTATGTGCCTTTCTCCTACACAAATATGGTCACCTGCAAGGTAAGCAAATAGTTTATCTGTCCATTAAAGTTATTTACTTGTCACTGAAGAGCCTACTGTATCCAAATATATACTGCTATCATGAAGGAATTTCCTGACCTTGTCAAGACACAAACTACTGGGAACACTTATTGTGGTTGAATTATGGTAATTAAAAATTTTAAAAGCCCTACTGAGCTCATCATATGCAACCTTTCGTTATACTGCACAGGGAACATATATTTATGAGAGAATATGCAACTGGTATGTAGGAAGTGGGCTGCCTGGAATATTTCTCAAGTCTGTCATTCACTTCCTTGCTAATTACCCCGGTATGTTGACTCTGCGTGCTAATGCATGGAATTTAGAGGGAGCCCTCTCACCTGCATTATTACCCATCCCAGATTTGTGAAACTTGAGAAGTTTGTGCCCAGGAGGGGATTTTCATAGGATGCATTTAGATCTTAGTTAAAGGGGATGTCTATTTTCCTAATTCTAGTATACCAGTTTGGCATGCCCAATTTTTCTTTCTCATACTGTATGGTTAAAATTGTCTCAACCGAGTTCATCCTCCAGTCTGAAAATAGTCATCAGTCATCCCATATTAAAGGGAAATACTGCATTTAAAATGCACCAAAATGGCGTAAAAAAATCCCTTAAATCATTATTAAGCCATTCAGTTTCACCAATAAACTATAGCAATAGCTCTATCACCTCAAAATATTATGCATTACAAGCATAACTGACATTGCATCATTTGAATTTTTGAAAGTTTGGGTGACCAAATTACTTTTGTACAACAAATAACCTCATTTCTTCCTGTGTGAGCCTTATTTCCTGAAAAGAAAACTACCATATGGCCTTGTTTTGAATTGTCTGTCATTCTGTATCTATTATAATTGATCTGAAAAAATATGAAAATTTCTGTTAAACATAGCCCTACATACTGTACATGTACTTTTGTTGCCTATAAAGGTCATATACTCTGAGTGTGGTAACAACTGTATGATCATGGAGCTGGTATGGTGAAGGCTGCACTGCAGTACACTTCACATTTCACTGATCTGGCTTGGTGTACTAGCCATATCATTTTAGATCCCAGGGTATTATATTTGGGACAAAGCTAGAGCTATGTTACTTTAGTAGGAATGTGGGGTGTACTGTAAATTATTGATAAAGGAAAGAATGCTGTCAAAAATTAAAGAGGGGAGCTGAAGCCTCTGTTCTCAATATACCTCACACTTCTATCTATGAATTAAAAAAAAATATACTGTATACATGTATATTTTTGTGTGAGTTATATCAGATTTGCAATTTTACAAGCTGTGGTCACATAGTACATTCAGAATTTGTGAGTTTTTTTTTTTTTTTTTCATTACTACAATGTGTGTACACGTGTACCATCATGCCATAAGAGTTTGCATGCTCAATATGAAACTTGTGCCAAAAAAATAAATAAATATACAAAAAATACCATAAACAAAAGCAAATAAGTATTACAAATAAAATTTTGACTATGTATACCAAAAAAGATAATGTACAGTATGATAACTTGAAAATTGTGTCTAAATGCGTAACTTTTGGTCTCTCACGTAGCTCTTGAGCATGTGTACTGTACATGCACATGAACACAGTACTGTATAGTGGGAAATTTTCTTGGGGGTAATTTTCACATTTTTCACAACCAAGTACATAGCTACAGTAATCACACAATTTAACACAGTACCTGCAAAAATACTTCTGAATACCCTGTACAAGACTATGCTGGCTGATGCTTGCACGTGCAACAGCAAATTCCTCGCTCCGTAAATTATATGTGTAAAAGGTACAATAACAATACAGAATCTCAAAAGATTAGCCCCACTGAAGTTTCGCGCAATACAGTATGTTTATAAAGGTATTTAAGACAATGCTCCCATGTATGCTGTCAGCAGGGCCCTGTTTCATAAAGGGTTAAGATCGATCTTAAGTTTGATTTCAATAGGATGATCGAATGGCAGATCAAACTTAAGATCAATCGTAACTCTTTATGAAACAGGGCCCAGGTCTACTCTGATTGTAAGGAAGTTATGGTAGTCTATGTCGCTCCTCCCATACCTCCTATTTACATATGTATTTTCCTAATTGCCTACAATTCCAAGGCAAAGACTTCCTACCAACAGAGGGCACCCCTGACCAATCCCACAGAGCTCTTATCTTGATCATAGGGGAGTTATGTTAGTATACTCAGAGTGTGAAGAGCAAAAAAAAAAAAAAGGTGAAAGAGATAAGAAAATCGTAAAATACTGAACAAACAGTGTATCACAAATTCCATTTCTGGGTATATTTTGTTTTATTTTTTATTTTGCCCTTTTTCGATTTCACATATATTGTTTTTTGAGCGTGTGCTTATAATATGTACGTACAGTAGATAAACATTAAAGTGTGTACACCAGGGTGGTTACTTCAATAAATTATTTGAGTCATTAGACTGTCAAGGGGCCAGATCCAAAGGTCTGTTCATATTAATTGATTTTAAAATAATTCCTGATTCTGCCTATGGCTCAAAGTTCATTTCATGTGAGAAAAGTATTATTTGCATAATGTGGATAGGAATACTAGGCTGGAAGACATTTAACAGTTCACATGAAGTAGCATTGAAAGTACTGCACAGTGTGTTTATGGTGTGTATCTACCCTTCGGTTATTCTTCGCAAAATCTTGTGGGGGAGTGCTACTAACTACATTAGTCAGGGATGGATTGTTTTGCAGCTAAAGCAGGTAAATTAAAGTGAAAAAATTTTCATATTTTTATTTTTTTTTTGAGGCTGGAAAAACTCCATGCAAGGAACTCAAAAGTATTTGTTCCATGCATTAACATTTCTGATGTATACTTACCCCTTTGCTACATCTAATTTGCCTCAAATTCTGCATTTCCTCAGAAATGGAGGGAGGACGGAAGAGGGAACTCCAGTCCTTCTCTACATATTAGATGTAGGGGCATTAAGTATAGTCGCTCATGAATACACCCATCAGGAAGGTGGGGGATTACTGTAAGTAGTACAGTATGTACAATATGAACATTGGGATTTACTGCACTGTACTGTAGGGCAATGACAATGTGCTAGGGTACAGTTGCTCATTGAATTTACAATACAGTATTGTATGGTACTGGGGATGCAATATACTGTACTATAATTTAATTTTCTTCTGTAACAGTTTTTCCCTAGCTCCCACCAAAACTGCTATCATTTTCTGCTTCAGTGAAGACTATTATTGGTCAGAAGTACAGTATATTTGACTTTTGAGGGGTGAACAAAAGAAATTTCAAGCTGCTAAGCAAATTTGCCGAGAATATATTATTCCTGGAATACAGTGCGTGGTATTGAAAGTATTCTACACATACAATAATTTTAGTAGAGCCTACTGTGTAGCTGTGTTGCTTACAGGTGAATGAAAAGTGATTTAGTTATGTAGCCTAGACATGTGTTAGACATTTCAGTAGCTGCAGGTCAGTACAAAAGCATTACACATTTACTTACAAATTTTCTGGAAAGGAAGGCCAAGCATTTTCTCCAACGTACAGTATGCATTGGGAGTACTAAGTACTGCATCATGTACTGTACTTTTCCCTCGGCCTTCTCCCAGCTCCCAGGTAGTGGCTAGCTGTTACAACCATGTACACTCCACACATTCCCTTAGTGCATTACTTCCCTCTTACCAGAACCAGTTATGGAATTGTGGTACCCTATGTACAGGGCTGGAGAAAATGTTTATTCCCAGGAAGGGAGTACAATTTTCCACAATTTTCCACAATTTCTATATTTTCATGTACCAAAAAAGCCAGATTTCCTTCCAATTGTCAGAATTTTCTTCCAAATGTCCAAATTTCCCAGGAAGGAACCTCTCAACTTCCCAACTTTTTCCAACCATGCCTATGCAGTTGGCCATGTTTTCATCCCAGGCCAGAGAATTCTCACATCATGTCCATTTTTACAATAACTGTGGAATGTCTTGGTCATATTCATGATTACATTGACTATTAACCATAGTACATCTGTTTTGATAGAAAAATGCAAGATTGGAGACTAATGTTGATTCCAGGCCATTTTGACGAATGATTGAAATTATCCCAATATTATGGTTATGATGACAATTTCCTATGGAGATTTTATCTAAATTTCCTGCTTTTAAGTGGAATTAGCAAAGGAGATGACCAAATCCTGTCAAAGACTGTTCTGTTCAGTATTTAGTTTGAAATGTTATATTGTTCTACCAGTGGACCATTTGTAAAATGATAAGTATTAGCAGAAAGGCAGGTTGAATCATTGTTCCATTTTGTCACAAAAATTGATCAGCTAAGCTGTAGGGACTGCAGCCTTGCTTGTCACCATGCAAATTACAATACCAGGATTAATTGTAATGTGTATAATAGTAACAAAGCATTGTTGCAGCTGCTGCAACATGGCTGAGAGAGCTGCAGCTTGGCTATTTTGACATCATGCCTTACTATAGTGACACTCATGTGAATCAAATTTTCTTTTGCTGGTCAGCAACTTGACTGCACAATATGGCTGAGTCAATCAAATTGAAGTTAAACACTGCTTCTCACCTAAATCCAACATGGAGTAAAATGGAGAGAAAAAAGTTGTATCTTTAATTTAATAGTCTCTTTTGTGTTCTGTTTTGGTTTTCTGTAGTTATGACTGAGACCGATTCCTCCTCAAGGGAGATCCCCAGGGCTAAGAACTTGCTTCCCCTTCTCCGTGAACAGATTGCCATTCTGTCAGGTGAGTTTTTATTACAACCCCTGTTTTATAGTTACTAGGTTTTCGTAGTCATAAAAATGTTAAGGACCTAAAAATCAATCTTAATAGCAAACTGTTTCATGAGTGAATCTTAATAGCAAACTCTTTCATGAGTGTTAAAAATTGAGAATTTGAAAATAAGCTTACTTTTGGAAAATTTGGAGAGAAGTATGGCTGTTTGGCACTGGTATATGAAAGTAAGTAAAAACTGGGGGAGTTGACATACTTGCCCTTCTAGTGTTTTAAAACATCCTCAGTTTTCATTATGCTGTTAAGCAGTTAACAAGATGCATGTGATTAGAAGATTTTTCTGAATTCCCCAAAGCTCATTCGTAGACATTGTCCCTATCATTTATAATTAAAGAAAAAAAATAAATAGATAAATAAATAAACAAATAAACAAACAAACAAACTATTGAATTGTGAAATGAGAAGCTCTTTCAATGTTTCAGTGCTTCATACTTTTGTAACTGTAATATTTGGTTAAAAGTATTACTTTTGAAACAGTCAAGTACACTCTTTTGTCTGAAGCGTCATTCAGTGCTACATTACACTGTTTCATCCATTATAGCAACACTATCATTAATTATTAAAATGACATTAATGGCCCTTAGCTATTGCTTTGGTTGTAAATTAAGCCAGTTTACTTTTTAAAAAGTTTGAAATGTACAGTTGTATCATATATCTCAATTAAAATGTCAGAAATGTTTGTAATGTTTGTTGAGATCTGAATGAGTGTGAACTGACGCCATCATATCTTGGTACTGGAGCAAATTTTTTTGCCAGATTTTTACTTTTTTCTTTTGAAATATTTGTCTAGGAGGCAGGGATAAACGAGGAGGACCAATATTGACTTTCCCAGCAGGAACTAACCTTGAGAGACTCGACCATCATCAACTGGTTCAACTTGTCCTATATCTCACCAGTATACCAAAGTAAGTTAGTAAGGGCTACACTGAAAGAGGGAGGGGGACAGGGGAGGTGGAAGCAGCAGGGAGAAAGGGGCAGGGACAGGATAAACTGACATCAGCTGGTTCAACTGGTACTTTAACTCACCAGTATACCAAAGTAAGTGGGAAGGGCTACACTGAAAGAGGGAGGGGGACAGGGGCAGGAGAAGAGGCAGGGTCAACCATCATCAGCTGGTTCAACTGACACTATATCTCATTAGTATACCAAAATAAGTGGGTTTGGCTACACTGTAAGAGGGAGGGGATGGGCAGGAGGAAGGGATATTGTCAACCATTATTAACTGGTTCAACTGCTGGTAAGTACTATATCTAACCAGTAGGCCAAAGTAAGTGGGTATGGCTACACTGAAAGTGGGAGTGGGACAGGGGCCAGAGGTTGGGATAGGGTCAACCATCAACGGATGGTGCAACTGGTAGCTTATCTCACCAGTAGGCCAGAATAAGTAGGTAGGGCTACACTGAAAGAGGAAGGGGGACAGAGGAAGGGTCAACAGTTACCAACTTATTTACCTTCTACTTAATTTCACCAGGATACAGAAGGAAGTTGGTGGGGCTACATTGAAAGGGGAATAGGACAGGGGAACGAGGAAAATGTAGGGGGAAGGGGATTTAATCATGGAGACTAAGTTTGTAGGAATATCAGAGGAGCTGGAAAGACACAGAGGTGTAGCAAGTTGTTAGGACTGTAATGAAAGGGATAAGGGGAGGAGAGGGGGTTTTCAAGCAATTTAGTTAGTTAGTAGGGTTGGAGTGGGGGATTTAATCAGAGGCAGTGAAAAAAATTTAATAATTGTTCTGAAATTAATTGAAATACTAGCGCATTGCAGTTACAAAATACTGTATAAATCAAAGCACTTTCAAGTAAACATTACATGGGAGCAAACAAAATTTAATAAGTAACGCACATACAGCAGTATGAATCAAATGAATTTGTTGTGATTGAGTTTACAATGTGACAGTGTTCTTTGATCAGTCATAAAGATTTTGTTTACATCAACCTCAGCAAAGTGAAAATTGTCTGATTTGATTGATGGCTATGCTACAAGGTATGTTGCCCCTGGAAACGTGGCAAAATGTAGAATTCTGCGTTCTCACTGTTTTAACAACTATATATGATAACTTGAAGCACTTGATGTGATAATTTTGACATGATTTTGAGTTGTGGTATTAGAGGTACTGGCATATTGCACAAGTTCAGATTTCAGTAGCATGATAGAAGGGAAGACAAAATTTTAAGATCCATGTTACAATTGATTATATGTTTTCATTGTCAAGAAGTCACCATTTCTATGAGGCATAATGTGACAATTTAAAAGAAAAATTAGCTTTTGGCAAATTAGTATGTATATTATGACAATTCATGTGCACTCTATGCCTGAGATAGTTGTTTTTCTATTTTAATCTCGATACATAACATGTATTGAGATTTTGTCACACTAGC
>WURT03178033.1:0-10316 GCA_009936505.3 Holothuria glaberrima | reverse complement strand
AAATTTGGGCAATCTTTTCACTTTTTCTTCATCTTTGCCGAAATTTCATCTATTCTGTGCCCGAATTTTGGTCATTTCTTTGCCCGAATTTTCGACCTCAGAAAATTTGGGGGGCAGTCTGCCCCCCTGCCCCCGTCTCGTACGCCTGTGGTAGACGACTCTGTCTACCATTAACAGAATTCTGTAGAATTTTTAATTAGTTACAAGCTTCATACTTCGAAAAGAGGTGATATAATCTAAATCGAATCTTAATGGAAAGATATGTAATTTAAATCGGGAAGCGTGTACCGTTAGGCACGCAAACATGATCTGGTTTTAGGCCTTGTAATATTACAAGATTAAAAGCAGGCTTTTTACTACTTGTATGTTGAAGCTTGTAACATTATGAGCTTTACCATCTAGTACGATATTCCAATACCGTTAGTGATATTAGTTAATAGTGATGTTCATTATAGTGATGTGTATAATGTTACAAGCTTTGTCGATGACTGTTGCATGTTCAGTATAGTGAAGCTTGTAATAGTACATACTATCATTTTCACCGACTGGACCTGTTGCTCGTAATGGAGATTTCAGTATTCAAAATTTCAATTAAATGTTTTTGGAATAACATCATCTCAAGTTTAAAGTTTACACCAATACACACCTAAAGCATGATACAGCAATACTTGAAATAAGTAAGGAGAGGTGTACAATATTATAAGCCTGAAAAGTTGCCGTGATTTACTTCATTCATGTGTGGAAGCTTGTAACATTAGGCCTACAAGCTTGGGTAATAACGAGTAATATCGTTTGTATTCTGGGTTTTATTACACCAATTAGCTGGTACGCTAGTTCCATAGATGTCACATGATTCAAAATATCCTTTCACTATCTTGTTTATTTCAGATTTAATACTCAGTTCCGTAATACAATAAATAAAAGATGTGAAAATAAAAGGAAGCTATGAAGAGAAAAGGCTCAGGCAGAAATTACTTCAACATAAAAGAAAAGCCATTTCTGGAATGCGGATAACAAGAATGGTTTAAGACAAAATCATGATCCCTCGCTACAGGTAGTGCGCTTCTAGTTGTCAATGAATTGCCTTCTAGAATATTATAAGTTACCGCACAAATAAAATCTCCTCAAATGCCCCCATAACAAAAAGAAGGGTCACAATGTTGACCATTGGACCTGAAGGAATATGTTCAATTTGTGACGTGAATGTGAAGCAAATGGATCAAACCACTCAGATATGAAACTGAAGAAAAGTAAAGATATTTAAACACCTTTAACTTTAAATTCTTCCATTGTGCAAAATGTTTATTTTGTTTTACCTAATTGTCATAGCAGAAGTCACCAGTACTCTATCATGGAAGCTCTACTTACCAAATCTAGACCGCCTTGATACCCAAATTTGGGAACTGTACAAACTTCACAGACTACTTGAAAGCTTTAATATTAGGGGTAGTTTCTACTTTCTAGGAGGATCCACATGCTTTGGGCGTTAAAGGAGCTAAATTTTGGTTAAGTCAATTACAAAATAATTAGTGTAGGGCTACCCATAGACCTTATTCACTGACGCCAAGCGATGTCATTTTGGAGGCAAAACAATGAAGTCTATGGCACGCGCGCAGTAGACTTCTCACACGCGTTTAGTAGGTTAACGCGCGTATGCGATTGGTTGACAAAGCAGCTTTTTGCATTTGTGTTTGTAACTTGCAATGATAAGCGCTTGACTGCAAATGAGGGAGCACTTTCTGATCTAAGACATTATGTACATAAGGTCTATAGACGTAATCACTGCCAACTCTTTTGCCGACCAACCGCGTCGTCATTTGTTTGTAAACACTGAATGAGTCTATTCGATGATCCTTTGTAACTGCTATTTGGAAAAAGGTCTATTAGGCCCTATAGCATTTTTGTTTAATTTTACAATAATGAAAGTGCTCAAACAAGGATTCAACTGTAAATAGCGTCCGTTTCATATGTAGGTCATTGGGTCTGTTTCAAACTGCCTCCTACTTCCCCTAAGCACCCGTCATTAAAAGTGAGCTTGCCGTGTTAAGATCTTACAACTGTCAATTGACACTGAACAGCTGAAGAGAGAAAGATGAGTACAACTGAAAATATGCTATGGGCGTTAACTTTCACTTATCGAGGAAATGTGAATTGCAAATGTTTCCTATAGCTTATGATGCTTAAAGAAGATTTCATTCTATGTGAAGGGCATGCAGGCAGGACACATAGTTTTAAATGCTAGGCTCGTTTTTTATGAAGTTTTTCCTTAAATGCAAGCGGCTCATTGTGTCACTTTCGCAGAGTATGTTTTTGGAACTGGGTCCTAACGTGGGATCACAGAAAAAAGCGACGGTCTCTAGATAACATGGATTTCACAGTCACTTGTCTCATCTTCTTACTGAATTTTACTTTCGTTCTTGGAAATCAAAGTGCGTTGAAGACTACAACATGCGAGGCGTCTTGTGAAGAAGGAATCAGCGAGAATATTACCGAATGCACTGTCTTGATTGGTTGTAACTTAACCTTTCCTGGTGATGCCTTTTTGAATGATATCAGTCGATATCTTACGTTGGAGATGACCTTTAAAGGATATAACGATGAGATACCATATCAAAGTAACTATGTTTACAATATTTTAAGTCTTGATATACCATCTGCGAACGGTCGATATCAGATTTATTTTAACGACAGTTCTTGTTCAGCTGATCCGACTGACGTAATAAATGAGTACTGTCTTGTTTACTTCAATCTCTCAATCACTGAAGTTTCTCCTAAAGATTCTGGAAAATTTGACATCAAAATTTTCAGCGATACTCACCATTATAAATACACCTCAACACCAGAGTTGATAATGCATCATACTTACCGCTTATTTGCCGTCTATCACCCGCAATCTGCCGTGGAATGTCACGCAGAAGATCTATCGTCCCTTACTACGTCGAAGGATCAACTCCTCTACCTCACTTGTTCGGTTCAAGAGGCTTATCCCCCGATGGAGATTGATATTCTGTCGACGGCGCATTGCGGTCTTAGGAAGTATTTCGCATCGAACGCAACAAGTAGGACAGTTACTGCCTTTGCTAGCTCGTGTGGTAACGCGTCTTTATTTTGTGTTGCTCGACAAGGTAGACTAGACTCCTTATTTTCTGGCAGCCCGTTCTCTAGTTATTGCACGTTCGATGTGACCAGTTTTGTTAACATGAAAACAGACTCTCTTACTGAAAGCACAACAGTAATTCAAAATGGTAGAAAATGGTTTCCTGTCATAGACACAGTCACCTCAATATTGGTCGTAATAATATTTTGTGGAGTAACATTTGCTTTAGTTAAATTTAAACGACGAGCAACCGCTTACTCCGTATCACATAACCTCGGAAACCCACAAAAAGTCGCGATGACATCACCCAGATTGATGGAAGAAAGATCTCGACGGGATCCGCTTCCTGAACCAAACGCTGTTACAGGGAACATGCCAACAGTAGACGGTGAAATTTACAATGAGATAGACTACACTACGCCTGGTTCTCCCTCAACATATTGGACTAAAGTAACCAACGAACAACGCTCTCTTAGTGCATGATGTTGTGAAGTAGTACCAACATGGAAAGCATTAAATCCTTTCATGTTAAATATGAAGAAACCATATGATTGAAGGCTAAGATACGACAGCGCACATCAATATCTCTGGGTTTACTTTGTTCAAGTATGTCTTAAACAGCGCCCTCTCATACATGATGTTTTGAACTCCAAGTAGAACAAACATGGAAACCGTGATTATTTCATTTCATGTTCAATGCGAAGTAACAATTTGATTGAAGGCTGAGATACGACAGCCCACAATAATCACAATGGATTTGCCTTGTTCAAGTGGGCCTATGTCTATTCATGCGTTAGCCTATTTAATCTTAATGCAACACTCTGATAGCTTTAACATACAGTCGGGGAGTTAGTTAAGGAATAAATCGCATTTGACGGACTATTATTGGTGAATTAATCGTCGAGACTCCAAATTGCAAAATAACGGACGAGGCGAAGCCGAGTCTGTTATTTTGCTAAATTTGGAGTCGAGACGGTTTATGAGACAATAATAGTCCGACAAATGTGGTTTATTCCTATTCTACCACCGAATATCTGTGAAAAACTTAATTTTTATCAGCTTTTCGTATTACTGAACGTAAGTTGGAATAACAGGTCAGTGTTTAACCAATAAGAATGCAGAATTCTCAATAACGGATGGCTAGAGGTGGTAGAATTAATAATATAATGCGCATTAACTTTCCCAACAGGTCAGGAGTTTTGGAGTCTACATGTTTTGTGTGATCAATGAATTGTGGTCGTTTGGTAAAAGATTAACCGTCACATGGAGTACTGAACGGTATGTCAATATTTTTAGCGTAAATAATACAAATACAAGGAATAATTAGCGAGGTTCGACAGGTTGCTCTCACTATTGTGGAATCTGTGTTCGTCCACTTACGTAGGCATACCTATGAGCACACAAACAATAGACAGATACGGGTCGACGTAGCGTGTTGCATATCATCTTGTCATGCATATTTCAAAACAATGAAAGTGAAAGTAAGGGTTGGAAACATTACCTTTTCAGAGCTGTAAAATTTGTCAAATGCTAATCTTGAGAAAGTTTTGAGATTTAATTTTCAGTTACTTTCCACCTAAATTAACATGAAAACAAGCCACTCATTAATATGAAGGTATCCTCACCGAGTTGTATTGTTATGTGGCAGTTAGCAAACAATCCTCTTTGTAAATAGCACAAAATTTTAGACTTCCCTTTTATACAGTACCTACAGAGTAACAAAGAACAGAAGAAAAGAGGTAGACATGCCCTAAAAGTTATTGTTTTATAACTTGAACTGTTGCAAAAGACTTTTTGTACCACAAAAACAATCTTTTTGAAAAAGTTGAACTGATAACAGCGTTTTAAGGTTAAAGGAAATGTCAGTTTTACTTACTTTGTACGTGCCATGAATTCTTTGAGTTACGGATATTTTCAATTTGGCGATAAGACTATTTTCAGTTCACACCATCTAATCTAGGCTAAATGAAATCAACCATGTTAATAACAAGGCACAGCAGAGTAAAAGTTAATTGCTTTACACACACACACACACAAAAAACATTCGTGTTTTAACCCTTGTACAGATAATTCATTTGTTCTTTTAAGGTACACCACATTTTCAGGAAGGATCTTGATATCGAGATTGTTCTCTTAAAATGCTGTTTAAGAACTGTTCCTGGTACAATAGACGTTTATAAATACTGAAGAATTTAAAAATGACACTAGCATTTTAAGCCTTAGGTTATAGACTAATTGTAAAAGAAAAATTCTGTATCTACTTTATTGATTAAAGCGGAATGGGGGAAACCGCAGTCATTTGAATTTACCAATTAAATGAGAGATTGTTTCAAGGTATACCAGCTAATTAAAAGAAACAAACAAACCAAAATATAAGGTTAGCACAATAAAAGCATTTCTTTACTCATGCAAAATTCATTTCTACGATGGTGACCATACTCATTTAATCACTAGAAAGTTTTCCTGATCGAGACAGGGCTATAACTTATTTCAAGTTGCCATTAACTTGATTCATTTTTATACATTTGGCCCCCTGTAAATTTTTTTTGCCCCCTGGCAGCCATTCCCCCCTCCCCTTCAGTACCTTGTCTGGCTACGGGCCTGCATGTATCACTAAGAATTAATTCTCCTCCAGGAGCCGTATTCTTCAGAGATTCATGCTTGCAGTCCTGTCTTAGCCTTTTGAGCCTTTGAAACTAACGTAGTATCAATTGCCAACATGAAGCTCCTAATTGTTTGTAATACATAAAGTTTGATATCTTTTAAATAAACGACTTATGTGAAAGATAGTTAATGTAATATAGATGGATAACTTCATGTTCAAGAAAAGTTTTTCAAAAGACCTTATGAGTAATTTGTCCACCAACACGTTCCAAATTCTGCATGCATCATTCCTAACTCTTGCATTGTAGTGTTTCTTACTTATTGTATTAAAATTCTTAGCTAGTTGTTCTGAATTCTTTTTTTTCTTTCCTGGCTTTCTATACCATTTATTCAAGAAAACATGTGGGTCAAGTGCACCCCCCTTTCATTCAACTTCTCCCACTGTCTGTATTGTCCTTCTTCCCTACCCTGCTTATCAGCTTATGTGTTTAACGTCCTCCTGATTTGGAATATAATATAACCATAATACACTACTTGTACCGTATAATCGTGTACAATAAAATATATGATTTGAGTTGAAACCTTAAGTGCGGTATTGACTGCACTAAAAGAAAAACGAATTTTAAACCCCACCATTCCATTGTCTTGGTGGGGTATATGTATCATTGTACCAACCTGATTGCCTTGCAGTTGTTAATGCAAGGAGCTTTGAGATGCATTTCTGTGGTCTTTGCGTCAACTGTATGTACTGTGCACCCATGCAGGGAGGTGTTACTTTGACAGGAGACACATCTTTAACCCTTTCTTTGAACCTAGCTATAGTTGCCGACAGTAATCCCTGTTTGAAATAATCTTCCAGATAAAATAGGCTTAAAGGTGCTTAAGAAACTCAACAGAAAGGTTCACGTCGTCTACTAAATCTTGAAGAGCGGCACAGGAAAATTTGCCCATTCATTTTACTTTGCCAGTCGTTTCAGTCGCAAACTAATTTGCGCCTTTGTGGAGCGTTGTGCCCCTTTTAAAAAACACCACACTGTCATTCCTTGTTACATTTTGAGCATGAATAAACCACCTTAAAGTTGCGAAATAATGCCCAAACTGATGAAAAACCAGCAGTAACGTATAGCCTCATAGCTCTTTTCCGTATTCGCAAATAGCATGGGCAGTTCTTTTATTACAAGGATCTTTAGACTTTTTCACGAAAAGCAGTGGTTTTGAATGTTAAAACATTGGCGTTTACTAGGCTATCGGCAACTTGCTACACATCTAACCATTGTTCACGATAATCCTATTGTCAGCCTAAAAGGTTGGCTAGGACACGAAATAGCAGTTATAAGTATTTGACAAAAGAATTGGAGGTTCTGAAGTCCTATGATTTGTCATTAAATGATCATCTCCTCACTCTTAATCCAATCAAACAGGATTAGAATAAATAACATTTTAAGTTGGATCTCCTGTCAAACTAACAACTTCCTGACCCATGTGCAGCAACTGGAAAACAACACCCGACCATTTTTAGGGAGGCCAACTCGTCATGAAAGTACACAGTAACATGATCCATGGTGTAAGTCTTACACCTCTCCCATGGTTAGCAAACCTTTGCACATTAGTTGAAAGGCACACAGTGGGCAAAGTAAATACAAAGTAAGGGTATATTAAACTATTTTTGTTATAAAATTTTATTGCTGCAAAGTTTGAAAAGGTCAGTAATATCATACTTTAAAAATTAATTTGATAGAAAATTTGTGGAAGCCTCACTTAAATTTGGTTCCAATGGAATGCTTTTGTTCACGGTCGTTAAATTTAACAAGATTTAACATTTCGTTGTTGTTGCTGGGAAGAGTATCAGCAAACCGAACTTACCAAATCATGTGAAATACCATAAGGTTTAGCACGGTGAAGATAAATCTATTTGTGCTGCTTGTGCTTGTGTCAGCAATTCATTTATCACAGAACGGTACACCACCATCTTGTTCGCGTGCTTCTAATCGAGATAGGGCTCGTTTTGTCCTCTGTGTTTGGTACTTATGTCGATTACGTAACGAGCGGTTCATTTGACGGTGTGGGCTGTTATGTTTCTGTAGTTAGTTAGATGAGGTTTTACGGCCCAGTTTCCAACCAATTGGTTCAAGTCGAGCCGGCCACGGCATTTTTCCAGTTGTGGCTCACTGGCTTGTTTTCCCTTACTCCATTGCATTGCACCTGTTTTCATAATCTGCTACAACGTTCAACAACAAGGTCCAGTTGGTCATGGAAGTACTACCTCCGAGGTTCCATGGTAGGATATAGTCTTTGACATGGGACTCAGTTGCCCGCCGTAGGGCCTACTTCAGTAGTGTCCCTCTGTGGGGCCAGGGAGCAAAGCCCCGAAAACTCTAAAGCATTTACACGATTGTGGGTACTAGAATGACGTCTTTTTACTGTCTATTAATGGCATTGATACGCATTAACAGCCCATAAAACCGCAATGTCTATTTTTTTTTCAAAATTTGGTAATTACGGCTAACTGCCTGTCATTTCTTCAAGATGCCGCGGGATTGATGGGATGCATGGGTAAAGGGTCATGGATTTTCTTCGGAGTTTGGCAAAGTTTCCAATAACTATACTCACTAAGTTTCATGGGAAGTTATGATAGGTCAATGAGCTCACAAGATAAATGCGCGTGAAGAACTCCAAAAAAAAAAAAAAAACACACACATTTGCAGACACTTTAGTAATGTTTGTCTTCATTTTACGTAGTCATTACATATCATCTACAAATAGTACTGAATATGCACTAAACAGACCGAAATTGCAATTGACTCTTTTGTTTTTTAATAACCAGCACTAATGACCATGATGATGCAGCAGGTTTGAGGGTTGAGAACTAGGACGGACAATTGCAGAGGCCGTAGGTAAGTTTTGCAAAAATCCAGAGCACACTCGTCTTTCTTGAATTTTCATTTCATTTCATTTCTTTTCTTTTTTATTCCCACGACAATATTTATAAGTGACTAAAACAACATGGGTATGAAAAAACAAAAAAAAAATGATTTCTGTGGAAGGAAGTATTCTTAAAAACCCTTGTGGACTTAAAGACAAGAACACTCCCCAAGAAGGAAACAAAGAAAAAAAAACAAATGACAAAACCCCACCTGAACCCACCCATCTACGACAATTAGTATGAACTAAGAAATAATGAAAGTAAGCTTCTTCTTAGAGACGCTATTGAGGGTTTTGATGATCATTTTGATCGACTAAGACAGGATGGGGATTAGCAGATTGTCTGGTATAGTAGGAATGTACATGACTATTTACCGTGTAGAAGGAAGGAAAAGAACTTGGTATTAAGTTATTCACACAAGGATATGTAAATATTGCTAAGCTCGGAGTAATGGTATAAGGTAATTCAATGGGGAAAACAAACTACTGGTTAGTTCGCGTGGTACAGAGCAAGTCATATGCCTGACGGCTTTTTTCTGAAGAATTACCAACTAATTGAGTATAGATTTATTCACATCTAACCAGACACTACACCGGTATGGAAGCTGAGGTAGAATAAGGCTTAAATATATTAATCTCAGTGCCTTTAAGGGCAGGGTAAATTTAAGTTTAGTTAGAATGCCTACGCCTTTAGAGCTAAACCGACGCCTAGAGCTGCTACATAGTTAATATGATCCCCCACGTAAGCTTGTCAACAAATCATGTAGACACCTAAGAATTTTGATCTCTTCACTCTCTATAAGGGTCCATCATTGATACTAATATTAAAATTAGTATAAATTTGTCCTATGAAAAACACCATGAAGTTAGTGTCATCTACATTCAGTGACAACTAAATGGGAACAAACCATGCATAAAGTTTACTCAATTTGCCATTCACGGTTTGCTTTCAAGATTATCGTTACTATCAGTAAAGAATATGTTGGTATCATCTGCAAAAAGTACTAAAGAGCATGACTTTGAAACATTGCAGATATCGTTCACATAGATAATAAAAAGCAAAGGTCCTAAAATAGACCCCTTAGGAACACCACAAGTTATGTCAAGAAAGTAGAATGGACATTTTTAACAGACGTGAACTGCTGCCGTAAAGAAAGGTAACTTTTAAACCTGATATTGGTAGAGCCTCTTACTCCGTAATGGCATCATTTGTGTAAAAGAATTTGGTGGTCGACAGTGTCGAAAGCTTTAAATAAATCAAGAAAGATACCAATAGATTTTTTTACTTTGGAGGGCAGAGTGAAGTTTGTCCACAGCATCAACTATAAGGCTAACTCTGTGGAATCCACAGCCTGAGAACGATAATCATATTGACAGTTACTGAAAATATTGTGATTAATGAGAAACGAGTCCATTCCGTTAAACATTAGACTCTCCAAAATTTTCGAAAAAACAGGGCAGGATGGAAATAGAACAGTAGTTAAACCAGAAAGCCCAAAGGCTTCATGATGACTTGCCATAGAAAATGTTGGGATTTTCGTGGGAATTCTTGGGAAATTTTGTTTTTCAACCTCTAAAGACCCCAGGTGACCTGTGACCTCCCTAAAACAAAAAGGTTCTTCCTCCAACCATAAAGCATCCATGTACCACACATGAAATCTATCCAGGCTTTCTACATTGAGAAATCGTGTTA
>WURT03177967.1:0-10318 GCA_009936505.3 Holothuria glaberrima | reverse complement strand
ATTCTCACCAAAAACTTAACCCTAACCATCATCACTAACCTTGACTTGTGGGCACTGATTCTAAATTAGAGCCAACTATGAATTCGTGTAACTATTTTGCAACACAATAATTACGTGTGTTTTTTGTGTTAATGTTTTTAGAAAAATGTCCAAGTCCACTGAGCCTCCAGTTTGGAGTGGAGGCGCAGTCGCAGTCGCAATGGCCATTCATTAATTCGAGTTATTTTGTCACTTTGTGCATCACTGTGACTGCGCCTTTATAGGTGAGGTGAGGTTTATTATTGGCGGGGTATTCTATAGTTGTACTGCTTAGTAAAATATACTGTATAGACTAGCCGGATCATGGCCATTGTCCGTCCAGTTGTTCCATTCCATTGAAAAATAGGGGGTTGCAATCTTTGCCTTCACATTTTTATGGTAGGGCCTATTAAGGATGATTCGTTCTCAAAATAATTCTCCTTAGGCCTAGACAATTTGAAAATAAATTTGTATAATATGCAATCAAGAACATTTTGAGAGCGACTCTCTTAATATCCGTTAGGCCTAGGCCTATTTGTTTTAGCAAAAAGTATGAAAACTTCAATATTCTTAATATCTGGCTGTATCCTACTAGATTGCCAGACGGATAGTGGCCATGATCCGCCTAGCCTATGGTCACATCAGGTTTCTCAGACGATGGGTGTTTTCAGACAGTCAGCTATAATCTAGTCACTGAATAACACTTAGTGTGAATGTTTTACACTAAGGCGGACATATCAAAGGTGTGTGTACGGCCTAGGCTACACACAGTTTCGTTTCTAGCACAAGAAGCCTTCTTCTAGTTCTAGTTTTTGAGAAAATGGAACCTAATTGCAGCAATAATTCTCCGTTTACAATTCCTTGGCACATTTCCAAGTGTGCAAAATCTTGAAAATTTTTGTGGCAGGCTGTAAAATTTTGTAGAAGAATTCAAGTTAAGAGATATAAAGTAACTTGGATAGCGACAAGGTTCGTGACAATGTTACTGTGCACCATACTGTGCTATATGTACTTTCATGAAGTTAAACAGTGCCATCCAGTAGTGCTGTCTGAGTTAGGTGTTTTCGGACAGTACTTACGCACACCTATATAGGCTATACATGTCCACACTAATGTATACATATGCATGCCTGTGTATATATTTGTAGTGGAAAAGAGTAACAAGACCAAATGATTATTAAAAAAAACTTAACAAAGTTTTTTGGGATTAAATTTGTGTTAAGATATTGAAAGAAATATTATACAGTATTTTCCTGTTCTCTATTATTTGATGTTTTTTTTTTTTTATCTGTACATAGTCTTAATAATATTTAAAATAGTAATGCATCTGAGAATACCCGACAGTGTCTGTGTTAATGTTTTTTGACAAATGTCCAAGTCCCCTGAGCCTCCAGTTTGGAGTGGATTCGCAGTCGCAGTGGCCATTCATTAATTTGTGTTAATTTGCAACACAATAATTTTGTGCCTTTTGTGTCCAAGTCCACTCAGCTTCCAGTTTCGAGTGGAGTCACAGTCGCAGTGGCCATTCATTACCCCATTCATTACTTTGTGTTGTTTTGCAACACAATAATTTTGTGCCTTTTGTGTCCAAGTTCACTGAGCCTCCAGTTTCGAGTGGAGTCGCAGTGGCCATTCATTAATTTGTATTATTTTGCAACACAATAATTTCATGCCTTTTGTGTTAATGTTTTTTGAAAATTGTCCAAGTCCACTGAGCTGCAATTTTGAGTGGAGGTGCAATCACAGTCACAGTGGCCATTCATATTAGCCTAATTGTTGTTATTTTGCAACATAATAATTTTATGCCATTTGTATTAATGTTTTTTGAAAAATGTTTAAGTCCACTTAGCCTTCAGTTTTGAGTGGAGGCACAGACACAATGGCCATTCATTAATTTTGCAAGTTATTTTGGTGGGGTATTCTAAAGTTGTACCCATACAGCGTTAGGACCCATCCGCGACCTATCAATAATGCATGTGCCTTTACCGAGGGTAGCACCAGCTTGTCCACACTAACATGTAGGCCTACCCATTTTCACACAATATATCGTAGGCCTGGGCATACACAGAAATCTTCCAAAATTATTTTCATGGTCATTTTGTAATCTGACTCTTCCAGTTCCATTCAAACGGGGTAAATGTAGGCCTAGATTGTTTCCTTCCCGTCAAATTCATATAACAGTTAGGCTACTGAATTTATTGAACCAGCTCGTTCCGAAAATTGCAAGTTAATTTTTCTTTTCTTTTTTTTTTTTGCTGTTAGTGTCACAAGCCTAAAAATGACAGCTTGGCCACTTAGACTAGACTTACAACACTGGTCCAGTTCCACTACATCATGTTGTGGAAGTGAACTGAAATTTATGTATGTTATATTGTAAAAATGAAAGCATAAATAAATTCCATTCAAGTGAACTGGTTTTCTATAAGATTTCAAAAACATGCAAGACTTAGCCTAATGCCTTCACTGAAGATAACCCAGCTCATTCTAAAAATGCATGATTTCCTTACATAACATAACAAGTTTAATGGCAAAGGAGGGCAAAAGCCCCATGAGATGCCGTGTGAAAACCAGACCCAAAAACAAAACCCACACCAAACCAAATAGGCCTACTGATACAAAAACTTGGGTACCATAATCAGATTCTGCCAGAGTCACAATAAAACTTGTCAATGTTTATCTTGAAGCAATTGACTGAAGTGGAATTAACAACCCACTCATGCAGACCGTTTCACTCATTGACAACTCTATGAGAGAAGCTGAACTTTCAGATGTCAAGCCTAGAGAAATGCTTCACCAGGTTCATACAATGGCCATGAACATGGGAATTAGTACAAACCTCTAAGTAGTTACAATTAGACAGAATTCCCACCAGAAAGGAATTTGAAAACCTGCAGCATATCCCCTCTTATCCTTCTCAACTCAAGAGTAGTAAGTTACTTATGCCTAGGCTGATATTTTTTTTTTGAATGATGTCCCCAGAAAGGCAGAATTAACTGAAGAATTCGTGGCATAACATGTCATAACATAACAGGTTAATAGGTAGGGGGCAAAGGACTGAGGGCTAAGGCCCCATAAGATATCCTGAAGTCCAAGACCCTTTAACTAAAAGCAAGCAACCAACCAGCACCCAATGAGCCCAGTAATAATTTGGTAGACCACTAAAAAAATCTTAGCTATTCATTCACCAGTTTCCATGATTCTTTTTTTCTTTTTTTGTTCCACCTCATTTTTTCATGAAAACAAATGGTGGTAAATTTAATGTCAAATTTTCAATTCTATTTTTTTGATGTGGATATGCTACAGAGGGCTATATTGTAGCCTGGCTTGGCTATATACAGTATGTACAGAGTGACCAGTTTTTGAAAACTGAAATATTGGACACTCTGGTGAAAGCAGGGTTCTGTGCGCTCATAGTGTGTTGTGGTGAGCACAAATCCCCTAGCGGGTGGAGTCCAAGAGCCCGCCTTAGAGCCCCTAGTAGTGTTCAAGGGTAAAGTCCCCCAGTGGGGGCCCTTGGGGGACAGCCCCTGGAGCTTTTGAATTTGAGTGCATCCAAATCCCCTAGAAGTCATTAATTGGACTTGTTCAAGTTATAAAGTACTGTACAAAAGGTCCAAAAATGTATTCAACATACCAGTTACTATATATTTCCCTTTTGATTACATATAATGCAGTGCTGTGGCCGAGAGGGAAGGCATGAGGCTTAGCAACTGGGGCAATTCAGGGTAACTCTGGTTGGTTCAAAGTCAGGTGGGTTTTTTCATCCAGGAGCAATCTACAGCTTATGGTTTTCCCATCTGAACTGGCCTTTCGAAAGAAACCACATTTGATCTAGGCCTAAATTGTTAGATGTTTTCCACCCTCTGTGTACAGTAACTTTTATTCATAAACCATAAAGCTAACTTCTCCCACATCTGTGGTCACTAAGCGGCATAAAACAACTACACTTCAAGGCCTGAATTATGACAAGACTGTGGAGCTGATTACGAATCTCAGCACTACCTTCTGTTAGCCCGTATTGCAATACATAAATATGTGAGTGCAGGTCAGTAGGCTTTGGAGCTCCAGCTGTTAATATGCACTTCTCTTACACATTTCAATGTTGCAGTGTTGCTTGCAGTGAGGGAAACAGAAATGAGTATTTCTTACAGAATTTTATGGAAATTGCCTTTTTTTAGGCAAGCTTTTTTAATTTTGAGCAAAAAGTGAAGATGTAAGAGTATTTACATCATTTTGTGCAAAATTCCCCTCAATGACATCTTCTGAGTTGGCAGGATCCCTGTCTATCTACTCAGTTTGATAAGTGTGTGATAGTCTTTGATGAGTGGTAGCGCAGTGTTCACCTACATAAATAGGCCTACTGTACTGCATTACTGCAAGTCTACTGTAGCTACTGCAGAGAGCTGCTATGCTGATCAGCCTAGCTGTATTTACTATACATAGTCATGAATGAGAACTGTTGGCTGCAAACTTCAGTTTCTTGCTTCTAAATGCTACGAAAAATTTCTCCTTTTCTGAATTAGCCTTGTCTGTAAGGAATCTCCAGGCAATTGACCAATCAGTGAACTGGACATCACCTACAGCACCCAAACTGAAAAATGTTAATGCTACAAAGAAACAAAATCTAAGGCACTTTTATGAGCTCATTTCATGTGCCGTGGCCCGTTACCCAAGCCCAGATAAAATGTTATTTAGAGATATATTGCGTTTGTCAGGCTTTTTGTTTAACCTATCCGCTTTTACATACGATCGGATCCTGTTCGATGAAAGAGAGGTAACTGAGAAAAAATTTCTACCCAGTGAGCACTTATAAACAAGTAAGTAACCTTTCTGTAACAACTGAAAAATTTGTTCACCAAAACAATTATGCATGCAAAACCCCACCTTTGTCACCCTTGATTTGAAATCCACCAATCAAATCCTTCTTATTACACTATGTCAGACAATAACAGACACCTTCTACAGCATGTACAAAATGTTGGTAAATTACTTACTACTGAGAATTATTACTACACTGTCTGAACTGAACTACAGTTAATATACTAAGGGGTTCTTTCCACCTCCCTGGTATACTAAAAAAACATTCACAAAGTTACAGTTACTGTAATTTGAATTGTAGACTTTGGCCCTATGCGAGTTGCTTCACTTTCCAAACAGTAAGATGTAAAAGAGATTCGTGGTGCATAACTGCTACTATCAGATTTGGCCCTGTAGTGGTAGAAAAAGAAAATTGGACCAACCTGTGACGCCACGTCGCAAACACATATGTATAAGTCTTCAATAGAGTAAAATTCTGTGAATAATGCTCACTGTATGGGAGGTGGACAGTATGGTGAACCAGGAAGATGACATTGCATCTCCCTGGGTAGACTGCTATATCCCACAGTACAGCACAGGCCGTACAGAAACTGCTGTGGTAGCTTGTTGTGAGCATGAAACACAGGGCTAGCAAGGTTAACACGTATTGCGTAATGAGTGGAAATATGACCCATGCATGTAATCGCTCTTACTAAATGAATATGCAGCAATACAAAACGTTGCAATGTAGGCGAAGCTTATCGTTTGATAATGAGCCAGTTTGATGAAGAAATTGTTGCTTCTTTTTCTCCATATTTCGTGAGATTAGTGTTGATCTGTTGCAAGTTATTTGTGATTCATGTTTGAAGAGGGGAAGAGAACATAATGGGATTACTTTGGTGTCATTTTGTGATATCTTTTCAAATGCAATATTTCCCTTTAAAATAAACTTAAAGATATTCCATGAAGAGTTTCCGAAAACTACCCTGGGAGATTTAGTCCGCTGCTACGTACAACTTGTTCCAAGATTGATGATTGTGGTGGGCATTACAAGGCTCTTGCTTAATCCTTGTATCCCAGTTCCTGTAAGTTCCTGTAAGTTATTTAAGACTACTGCATTTTACTAATAGTTTACAGCATCCTTAATAGTGATGAAAACAATTACAAGTGACTGTTAAATCGAGTCATGCCCCAAAAAAGTTTTGTAAGTCAATGGAAGTAGCTCTCCATTGAACTGTGCAGAGAGGATTTCTTTGCAAAACTATGTTGTTACAGTTCTCATACAGCGATAAAACACTAGTGGGCTAGTGCCTACGTTTAAGAGGAATGTAGTGCTAGTCTGAAATTCTTCGCAGTAGTGCTGTTACAATAACCTTATAATAAAATGAATATTGGTTGTTCTCTAAAAATCTTTTCATTCCTTGACTAAACAAGAGAGGTGATGTCCTCTCTGCTAAAACTACTGTGTATAAACTCTCTAGAAGAATGTCAAGCCTCACCTATATTTCATGAATCAACAAATGAGAAGTCAGCAACAGAGATTATTGTCTGAACTTTGGAATCCACCAGCTTGCAAGGTACATTAGCTCGATTCTTGATGAGCTCTTTTCATGTCCCTGGTTGGTGTCATTTGGTGTGTTACTTTCATGCAAAAAATGAATGCAAATTGGGAGGGAATATTTCTGCCGGTGTGGTATAGGTAGAAAATAGAGTGGCTCCTCCCTATTATGACAGGTATTTGAGCACTTGTAGGCATATATGTCACAGTACTGGAACTTAACTTCATGGAAACTTGGTGAGATTGAAACGGAAAAAAAAAAGGAATTTAAAATAACGAAAATGGATTTTTCTTTAATTTTTTTTTTGAAGTGGAGAATCGGTGGCCCTACTTACCTTGTGATCAACACATACAATGCCTGCACTACCATTCTGTGTATGCCCTTTATTTTATTAGTTTATCTTACTGGAATATGTAATGATGATAAAAGTGGAGGAAAATTAGGTATCTTCAACCTAAACTAGGGTATTTTCAACAACCCCAATGAAAACAATGCTAATTTGAGGTAGTATGAGTTTTGTATGGGCCATAAGTGGTCATTGCACAGATGTATTCTGGAAGAAGTTTTATAGGAAGTTAATTGTTTTACGTTTGGTACAGTATGTATATGGCCATTGATTGTATCACTTAAAACTAAAATTAATCAAATTACAGGATTATTACCAACTCAGGATATTGAGTCCAGGACTCGAGCCTTTCAGGGGATGCAGAAAGTTTTACTGAGCAGCAGGTGCAAGTTTTTTTCACTTTCTGCACTATTTTACTTCAAAACTTGGGCATAACTAGCATTCCTCAATTCTTTTGCAACAATATTTCGTCTTTGTGTAGAATGCCTGGGCAGGTACACTGTTTTCATGCTGCTCCCACACATATGAAATGCCCCAAGACTAGTTAAAATCCTTCAGTCAAATTAGCCCTTACATCACTGTCATAATTTGACTGGTGAATAAACAGGCATTCAGTCCGAACCCGTTTGAACTTTACCCATAAAGACAAGTACAGTTAATAATGATGCATGGTGGACAAGCTAATGTAATGAATTTTCTGTAGAAAAATAAATGTAGAATGTGAATCCTTTGTTTAAAACAAGATGTCTGGGTATTCACCCACACCCAGTATCCAGTGCTCCCCAGTTCCAAATGTTCTTGAATCATAAAAGAAATGTTGTTTGGAAAAGTAATTTCCAGTCTCATTGTCCCAGGTAATTGTACCATCAGTAAAGTGACTGTAAGATTGAGACTAACATAATTTTTTTGTAAAAATAAAAAATCTTTTATAAAAATAAAAACAAACTTTTCGATCAAGTCTCAAAGTGCTTCCAGAACATCCTCAGTGTACATGCATCTGCATTTCTATTAACTTTCATGTATAACCGATACCTCTTGTTAGGCTATCATGAATCCTTTGTTTAAAACAAGGTGTCTGGGTATTCACCCACACCCAGTATCCAGTGCTCCCCAGTTCCAAATGTTCTTGAATCATAAAAGAAATGTTGTTTGGAAAAGTAATTTCCAGTTTCATTGTCCCAGGTAATTGTACCATCAGTTAAGTGACTGTAAGATTGAGACTAACATAATTTTTTTGTAAAAATAAAAATCTTTTATAAAAATAAAAATAAACTTTTCGATCAAGTCTCAAAGTGCTGCCAGAACATCCTCAGTGTAAATGCATCTGCATTTCTATTAACTTTCATGTATAACCGCAGTGTATATGCAGTGTTTGATTGTACAGTAGTTCAATTATCGTGGGCCTTATCTCGTTCACTTTTAAAAATCCAAAGGATATCCTCACATAAATTTGTGTTATTTGCTGCCACCAAAGATTATAATTCTCTGAACATAAATCCTACCTAAGTTTTTCTTTCTCAAATTGATTTATGGAACATATTTTGATACTTGCAGTAAGCCGAACTTTGAGACAAATGATATTTGGACATTTAGGCTTCAACCAGTCACAGGCCACCACATACGGTATTCTCTTTCACCTCTTGAAAGTATGTTAATTAGGTTGGAGACATGTTTTTATGTTCTAAAACTGAGCGAGTACTAAGTGGTAGTTAAAAGAGCTTGCTTACAACAATAACGATACCTCACCATTTCTGGTCCCGTCCATGCATGGGCCTGGCCAGCCGAGGCTTTTTTCTCCAGTGTAAAATTGTAGGATTGAGATTTTGAATAATCTTCATTTGTTCATTATTTTTAAAAGAATTTCTTTGATATTGGTAGTTTAATCCAATAATTTATAGGAAAGGGATGATTAACATTGTAATGACGACTTTACAGGTCTGAATCCAGGTGTCTGATTTTTGTATGCTCAAAGTCCTAGTGACGGTTTGCAGTTTAGTTAAAGCAACTCTTGTTAGGCTATCATGATTAATGATAGTACTTGTACTTCATAGGCCCCTTCCAGAGGCAATTTACATAAATTTGAGAAAATTAATCCTACAAGCAAGAGAAATTATTTACTACAGGGTTGGCTGGTTTTAACCCGGTGGTTTTTACCACCTGTAAAACACCTGGTTTTTACCAGAAGGTTTTTCCCACCTATTGAGAAAAACCTGAAATTAAATTTCTTAAAAAATCATGTGAAACTTGTGGGAGAGAATAAAAACTGCAAGAAAATGACTTCTTAGGATAAGATAAATCCAAAGTGCAGCCATGGTTTATAACTTTGTGGGTTTGCTAATTAGAGTATATTATTGGTTTTGATGATAAGAGAAACCTATGCATTCATGATGGCGTGTGTGTGTATGTTTGTGTGTATGGACCCAACATTTCATACAAGGTGAGGACATTTTCTATTCAAGATGAGGTCCTCGGGTGTCAGAGCAATAGATTTCAGGGGTCCTCAGGTGTCAAACAATAGACAATCTATTGTTAAGGTTAGGGTTAAGGAAGCAAACACAAAGGAAAGAACAATGAGGTCATCTCCTTGATAGGAAAAAAAACCAGTATGTGCATGTGTGTATGTGCGTATGTGTGTGTGTCTGTGACACTTTGCTCGTTAACACGATATCTCAAGAAGGGAAACTGACAGTTCTCAAACTTGGTACATAGATGTCCCATATTGAGAGAAAGAACCCTATTGTTTGTGGTGGGGGTCAAAGGTCATCTGGGGTCACCAGGGGTCAAACTCTGAAAATCTTGTTAACATGATATCTCAAGGTAGGGAGCTTGGATTAATTTCATACTTACTATGTAGATTTGTTATGATAAGAGGAAGAACCCTCTTATTTTCGGTGGGGGTCAAAGGTCATCTGGGGTCACCGGGGGTCAAACTCCGAAAACCTTGTTAACACAATATTTCAAGGTAGGAAGCTTGGAATAATTTCATACTTAGTATGTAGATGCATTATGGTAAGAGGAGGAACCCTATTCTTTTTGGGTGGGGGTCAAAGGTCATCTAGGGTCACCAGTGGTCAAACTGCGAAAACCTTGTTAACACAATATCTCACGTTAGGAAGCTTGGATTGATTTCATACTTAGTATGTAGATGCTTTATGGTAAGAGGGAAGAACCCTATTGTTATTAGCGGGGATCAAAGGTCATCTGGGGTCACTGGGGGTCAAACTCTGAAAACCTTGTTAACACAATATCTCATGGTACGAAGCTTGGATTGATTTCTTACTTAGTATGTAGATGTGGTATGGTGAGAGGAATAACCCTTTTGTTTTTTGGCAGGGGTCAAAGTTCATCTGAGGTCACCAGAGGTCAAAGCCTGAAAACCTTGTTAACACGATATCTCAAGGTAGGAAGCTTGGATTGATTTCGTACATAGTATGTACATGTGTTATGTTAAAAGGAAGAACCCTATTGTTTTTGATAGGGGTCAAAGTTTATCTGGGGTCACCAGGGGTCAAACTCTGAAAACAATGTTAACACGATATCTGGAGGTAGGAAGCTTGGTTTGATTTCATACTTGGTATGTTGATGCATTTTGGTAAGA
>WURT03177966.1:7671-27795 GCA_009936505.3 Holothuria glaberrima | reverse complement strand
TTTCATACGGAACACATGCACATAATACTCTTACCCTGGCAAACTTTCTAAAACATACGTTACTTTACGCCGAAAATCATCTTAACACCTTATTCGATTGCTGAGACACAATATGTTGAAAGATGTTAACTTAATTTGAAATTGTCAATTGTGCAATAATTTGTGATGCCCTTCTTGTACAACCCACTATCTCCTTTTGTTTCCTTTTGAAATGAAAATGTTGATATGACCTTGAAACATTACTGTTTTCCTGCATGTCATGTTTTATTGAGAGGGATTGAAATGTCAAGTCACCTTATAATAATAGTAAGACAGTGATCACATTTTGGCACAAGGTGCAGTGGATTTTAATTAAACAAAGAAATACAAAGACAATAACTTGAGTAGTACAAGAATGACATCACAAATTATTGCAGGATCTACCATTTTAAATCGAGTTAGTAAACTTTAGCGTGTTATATCTCAGCTAAGGAGTGCCCTGTGAAGATGGAAGTTGGACCATTTGGATTCATTTTTGAAGCCATGTAACATTTTTTTAATTTTAGACTTTAGTTACACTTTAAAATTCTGCTTGAAAGCTCCCCTTCATGAAGTTATACTCTTCAAGCCCTTGTACATCTCTACTACAGACATGGCCATTTAGTATCATGAAATGATTGCCCTCTAGTTCGGAATTAGTTTCAACGGTACACTTGCTGCAGTCTCCAAACCTTCACAAGGGCAACTAGGACAGTGGTGTAGCTGAGGAGGGGATTGCGATTCGTTTCACATGAAAACCTTTTTCCACTTTTCCAACCACTAGTTTTGGTTGGTTTACACAAAACTTACTTTCCAACCTTCTGAAGTTTTTTTAACTGTATTATTGTGTTGGGAGCACATAGCAAGATGCCATTATTTTCTAAATGATTACCCCCAGACTAGGGGATCTGAACATCCCCAGACAGAGTTGTTTTCATAATTGGAATTCCTGGATATCTCCTGTTATAGTTGTTTGTAAAAACTAGTCATATTGGAACTTTATTCTCTTTTGTGTCTTCTCCTGAATAACTTTAAGATACTTGCAGCAAACTGTTTCAAACTGGTCCATGTGTCATACCTCGTAACACATTAGCATTTCCTAACAATCTTGTGAAAAATCAAGACACTCCACAACTCACAAGCAAGGGTAGGATTTATCAGGGCTTTAGCAAAGTGTAAGGAGACAAATTGTGTATGGTGTTCTTTCACATTTTATTTGTAGCAATTACTTTTTTATTGTGTGTATGTGTGTGTGAGTGCCCATGTGTTGAGGAAGGAAGGAAAGTTTTCCTTTACTTTATTTTTTTATTTTTTTTAATTTATTTATTTTTATTTGTGGAGTGGGGATGTTGTTATGATGAACCTTAATTGTCCCACTATCACTCCAATACCTTTGTCTCCTCCATCCAGAGTCAGATCTTTCATTATTCCCTTCATTTACATCACCATCAAGTGTAAATAAAATGAACCCTCAAGAAAGTGCTCCAAAAACAACAAATTAAAATGTTTTTAAGATTTCCATTCATTGCTTATATATTTTACATCAGGCAAGCAGCAAAATAGCATGTCCATGCATACATGGCACAAAAAACATCTCTCCTCGAATTGTACTTTACATTCAATATACAACTTTATGTAACATCAGTCATAGCATGGCCACACAAGGACTTGTCTTCCCAAGCCACAGTAATAAATTTACAGAAAACCAGGCCCACAAACTGGGTGAAAATCCATTGGACTTGGGAAGTAAGAAGAGGACTAGGTCAGGTGCCTTCTATCAGAGGATGCCCTCCACCACTGTGGTATTTAAACTTGCCAAGGGCTTAAATATTACCCATAAGTGGGATAACGTGTAAATAGGAGGTAAGGAGTGGCAGAGTGATACTTCATTCAAAGTCTTATCACACCTTTTGTGTTTTTTTCTTCCACAATTTTACAATCCGCTCTCCCCCTTGCCAATTCTTTTTTGGCTAAAGTTACCAACTCCCTCTCTGACAGCAATCTTATGAATCTTTAGCATGGGTGAAGGAGGGGGATAAGCTGGTACTGTCAATTACATTTGAGCACTCTGATAACAAAATGGGATGAAAGAGGGATCACATTAACAAAAGTATGAAAAACTATCCCACTTTCTCCAGAGTCTCCCTGCTAATTCATAACATTTGGCAACCTTTTCCACACCCATGAATTCTTAGAAATCAAGCCACCATCAGTTTGAACTCTACATCTCAAGTACAGAGCTCATTTCACATTCACTTTCAGTTATAACCACAAACCTCAAACCTACATACACTTTTTGGTGGAAACGTTCAACAAAATTCTCCTCAAGTCATTGACATTTAGTATTAACCTATGAGTTGTGTAATAACGTCTTTGCATTGGTAATACCTAACTGACCACAACTATCCCTTGGTTAAGTTGTAAGGGTAGCAGAAGAGCAACCTTATCCATCTTCTTTACCATTTTAACCTATTTTTTACATTTTTCCGATTAACAAATCAGACAGCCCCAGAAAATAAAATTGATGTCATTGTCATTGAGGTGGATTCAAAACGAGTCATATTTTGAACCATATCAATCCATGAAGAGTCAACATTCAAAATTTTTTACCCTTCCTTTAAGTATGGACTCTCTAGTCAGAAAATCCTGGTTAAAGCCTTACTTTAAATTACTTCACCTCTCTATGTCCCTGTGGCCATGCTATCACGATGCCTCAGGGTACACCTACTGAGTTTACATGTTTCCTCTACACTATTCCACAAAAGTTTTACACTACTTTTATAACTGTATAAAGTACACACCAAAATGATCGATCCACTTGCAACAAGATCTTGACGGACCAGTGCCGCTGCAAAACCCTCAAAATGTTGAAAAAATAGTTCTTCACAAAGTTTTTTGAAACATAACAATAATAAATACTCTTAAATATCCTCAGAGAACATTTCTAAACTTTCACAATAAAAAAAAAAGAAAAAAAATCCAAATTGCAAAGTTGTAATACCGACTGTATATGCAAAATATTCACACCACAGTGTCAAATGCAAAAAAACCAGTCTTTCTAGGCCTTCTTGGTCATTTGATTAAAAAATAAGAAAAGTTTTTTCTTCTAAATAATTCAATAAAACAACTTCTCACAAATACAGTACATATGATATTACATTTCATGTGGGAAGATATGCACTACTGGGATAATATTTTAAAGGTAGTTTTAACAGTCGAACTGGCATGCTGTGAAAAAAGGATCAAAGTAAAAAATCTACACAATATTAACAATATAATAGCTATAAAATGTCTAGTTTTCGTGGCAATACCCGGACGATACCAATCATCCCTGGAGACCCAGGTGCCATACTTCAGCGAAACACAGTTTGCTAAAGATGAGTTTTCCAAGATAAGAGTTTTAATATCCCACATATTCCACTTTCTGTGTCTTTGAACGCATCAATTATGGCTATACATTTGCAGTAATGATGTCAAATCTAACATAACCTAAAGATGTCCTAAGTTTTTCCAGATTATCCCTCCCCCACCCCTAATGCCATCTCCACTCCCATCTGGTCCATAGATTCAGTAGTAATACCCTGAGAGAAATGGTTTCTCCCTACTAATTCTTTGACATTTATGAACACGAAATCAAATACCACACAACTACCTCTCAAATTAGTCATAATAAATTTTGTTTCAATTATAGGCTTACACCCTGTGGTTTCTCATTTTAACCAAGCTGTGATCATTTTATCCACTAAGCTTTGGTACATCGCACACCCCAAGGTATCCAACAACACCAGCCCATGTTTTTAAATTTTTTTACATTCCTTGAAACTGTGTGTACTCAATTGAGAATTTCAAAGAAGTAAACAAAAGAAACATAATTAGTGAGTCTGTGACCAGTTGATTAATCGTTGCAATAACCGCCTCATTGAGGAAAGAAGCATAGAAGGCAAAGAAAGACTGGGAAAAGTGAATTAGGTACAGTACAAAAGTCATTAAATTTTTGCTCTCTACACATACATGAAAGATACCAACTTAATTGCCAATGTCAATACACTGTATTCTGGCGAAAAACTAACTATGCCGCTTGGATGACTTCGCATTAATAAACGCATTCCAGCGTTGCAGCAAACCCTACTGAATACAATGCCATAGTTTCACATTGCAACATCTGATCTTTGTGCTAAATACCTTGTATCAAATCATGCAATTTTTATACAATGAATTAAAAAAAAGAAAAAGTTGATATGTAAACATTGATAATAATCGTACACTTGAATATATGAGCATGCTAATGGGAATGTTTTCAAATCTGAAATAGTCTTTGGATGACTGTAACGAACACAGGTTACATGGCTTATTTCTTTTTTTTCCTTTTTTATTACATTTTGCTCTTAATTCTGTTGTAAAATTTGAATACATTCATTAGAATAGAAATGATACATTCACCAGAAATTGATAAAAATTTCAACAAACCACATCATTTTATACACAGAATACACATTTGCACATTTGGACTTTGGCATAAAACATGTAACAGCTTAAAAAATATACTGGTTTAACCTCATCCCTTAAAATCAAAAGGTGCAGTAGCCTCCTGTGTCAACGTACCAACACATACATAGTTGTACTGATAGCAATGCAAGGGACTGAATCGGCTGGGATCAGGGATTAGTTACAAATACAAAACTTGTTGCACACTAACATTTCAATACAAAATATACACATACAGGTCTATATATTTCAAAACGATCAATATTGGCAATGTAAAAATATAAATCAGACATCCTATATAATATTTACGCCCATTAACTGATAAGTCTCATATTTTTTGTTCGTTTCATCTTTTTTTCTATACATGGCAATAAGATACTGATAAAAATAGCTTTATTGTAATATTAAACATTTTGAGATGAAAAGTATTCGCCTACTAAATATACACAAATGATTTAAGGTTTCCTTCTATACATGAAGCAAAGCGCCATTGTATGCATCCCCCTGTAGAGAAGTTTCTCTCCAACTTTTAAATCTTGTATGTACACTGGAATTGATTATGCAATAGAGATGACAGTATATTTAAATAATAACACCTTCTGACCGGTAAAAGACTTAATAATAACTAGTAATAATTAAAGACCAGTACGGTGACTTAACATCTTGCCGCTTAGTACCTTAGTTCCACACCGAGTCCAACAGGCTGGTTACAGAGACTAATGAAGGTAAATAATACACAAATCTGCAGCTCCCATTGTATGAGGTCTAAAAGTCATCGTTTTTTGTCCACATCATCACAAAAGGCTGCTCCTGAAAAAAGTTCAATTTCATCCATGGTAGATCTAGTATCTCTTTAGCTTTATGTGCGACTGTATAATGACTGTTTACTCTAAATCCTAGCTCCTATACTGCAATGTTCATATGGAAAGCTTTTTGCATTGTCTTCCTATGCCAACCTGTAGTTATGGCAATATTTTATCTCATTTAGCACAGTCCAGATGCCAGATGATTTTGAAAAGTGATGCTCACAAAAATGCATCAAAAAAGATACAGTTAAAACAGAGATGAACTGTAATCAGATGTCTATCAAAACATACGACACAGGTGCAAAGTGGTACAAGCATTGCATAAAATACCTTATTTTTCTTCAAAATATCTGTATTCTTTCCCCTAACACTGTTCATAAATGACTGTTTTGACATTATTTAAAACCAATGTGTTTCCACCTTCAAGGATATTTAATCTAAAATATTAATCAAATATATAGTTGTACATAAAATAAAGAAGACCTTTTCATCAGAACAAATTTACTATCTAGTGTATAGTTTTGAAGCTAGGGAGGAGTTACATAGAGGGATAAATGTTCACCATTGTTTATCGAAGGCCAGAATAAAAATTGCCAATTTTTTTTCTTCCATAAAGGAGTCTTCACTAACAGTATCCCTCCGACAACTGTGGATTTCAACAGTCCATATCATAAGGAATAAGTGATAAACATCCATAACATGAATGGCCAAAAACATTCACAATAGTTATTTTGTGACTTTGCATTTCATACTGTAGGATGCAGACAGTGCCCTGCGACCCATCAAGGTAATACTTTGGCTGTAAGCATGTGGCCAGACATGGTATTGAAGGAGGTGAGAATGCTGGGGGGGGGGAATAATTTTTAGAGAGCTAGATGTGTTAAAATGTAAGGCAATCACAATTTAAACGTTTCCAGGAGGCAAAAATTTTTCTAGGGAGGTGCTAACCCCCTGGCACAGCACAACTGAACATGTATTGTATTACACATACAGTAGGGTCTAAAGTTCAATCATTTGTAAATCCTCACATTTACAAAGAGTACCTCTACAGTCCTCAAGCTCACACACTTCCTACGAAAATATAAAAAAGAAAAAGAAAATAAAACCAAAATTCATTGACCAAAGTAATCCTTCGGTAAAGTCTAAAGAGGAAAGCAAAGCATGACGTATACTTTAATAGCTGGTGAACAAGGCACAGTCATCTAGCTAAACTGGATGAAGCTTAGCGGGTGTATCAAATATCACGACAAACAATACAGTTCCATCCGTACAGCTCTGACTGATAAATCACGTACGACTAATTTTATTGACTTTCGACAAGTTCGTACGACACAGCCTAGAGATGTGCTAGACCTAAATGTCAAGTTACTATAGTTAGACTTCTTGGCTAAATTTACAAGGTATAATTTTCATTTTTAGAACACTGGGAGTTATTTTAAGGATTTGGGGGGACAACCATAACCAGTAACAGGAAGTGAAAATTTACCAAGTAAAATTATTTCTTCCCACAGAAAAACACAGACCAGTATGAAGGTCACTAGATGAAGCAGATATTGTTTAATAAGTATTAAACATGGTTGGTTTTTTCTGCCCGGAAATTGCATTCTACCACTATCAGATGTACAAAATCTTCATATCTATGTTTCATTAATCATTGTAAGTAAGATAGTATGTTCACACTTACACGAACATAAGCATATAAATCTAATGTATGACTAATGCTCTTTTTACTACACGAATCAGTCTAAAATAATTAAGGTTCAAATGATACAGTCATTTCACAAACTGGCTTTTGTTTCAACAGAATCTGGAATGTTCTCTTAAATTTAATACAAAATTTGGCAAATTTCAATTACGACTGCAAAATTCAGGTCTAGAAAATCAGGCAAGAAAATATTTCAATTTCATAGTGTAATAATGAATATAAATAATGAGTAGTATGTACTAAATGAGGTAATTTCAAAAGACTTTTCCAAATAGCAATTACCATAAGCACTGTGGGATAGAAATCACTATGCGTCACTTTGTCAATGGCATTTTCCTGTGGCCAAAAATGATGCATACCAATACATTAACCCATCATTCTTTGTACTTGCTCTTTGGGAAAGGGTCTCTTCCTGGATACATCTACAATTTTTACTACTGTCACTGCTGTTTGTTCCCCATATGAAGCTGGATTAAAGAAAAGTGACATACTATAAGAAAAATGTGAAAAAAGTCCCTTAACCAGCTTTGTACCACTTCTGTACAATTAATATGTACACAAATAGGTACAGCATTTGCTCACAGGCTAGCCTGCAGCGATAAGAATATTTTTACACATTTTGGGTTGATCCAGTCCTCCAACACCCTTTTCCAGTAAGCCTAAATGAATTAAAGACCTGCATAGTTTTATGGCATCCTCAGAGTATCAATACATTCATTTCAAACACAGTATTCAAGCACTGAAGGTTATGACAACTTACAACTCTTTTGTTGTGATATCTCTATGTTCTGACACACATAAACCCAATCCTCTAAATCTAACCCTATTCTAACACTCACCCTCCTATAGACTTGACGGAACAGATACGGTGGAACAAAAAAAGGTTGGAACAAAGAGACATCAGAACATAGAGCACTCACCATTGAAGATATACTTCATTTAAAACCTCAAAAGTATTGAAGGTATACTTAATATACTGTACAACCTCAGAATACGAAAAGGCCTTTGGTTTTGAGCCTTTGTACCCTGAACCCAACTCAAGCCTAAAAGTAGGCTCCTGGACCTAAGTTCAATCTCTCTCTATGCTCTGACATATGACACTACAGGTAACATCAAAATCTGATCTGATGATCACCAAATCTGTCTTTGTTTTGCTATGTCGGGTGTATAGCCACTGTCTCTTACAGGCCACTCACAGTTGATTCTGTGTGAGGTGTTTAATAATTCACTCTGGGTCTTGTATACATTCTAAGTCTAAATGCCAAACCTGATCCAGGAAACCCATAAGAGACAAAGCTCTGCAGGCAAACAGACCTCATGCATGCTTGCCAACTCTCAAAGTGAACAAGATTTGTGACACTAATTGAAGCACCACCCTGCTTGTGGCTGAATGCACCCAAAATGTTTGCTACGAGTACCCCCTACACAACTAGACATGGACCTTTCAACAGAAGAAAATAAATTTTGAAAACTTCCGATGTACAAATCTCATGAACAAAATAGGCCTAGCCTTTATACGAACATTTCATTCAGAGATCAATTATGTCACTCTGATAAAACACACTGTATTTAAAGCAATGAGACTGGTTATTTTGATGAAAATTGCCCCTTCTAAGGTATTAACATGAAGCCAGACAATGGTTTGTAACTCTGTGGATGGAATTCAATGACTACGGTAAGATTAAAAACTTCTACAATTTCACAGCATTCTATGACAGTTGGCAAGCCTAACCCCCAGCACATACCACAATCTGTGTAAATTTTTCCCACACAACTGTATTATTTTCTTGTTATTCAGATAGTGTGCCCCCTCCCCCCTGACAAAACTTCTCTGGATTTAGTTTCCATTCTTTTTGCTTCATGTTATAATTTTGAATATATCTGTTCTCCCGAAGTTGCTAACATTGTGGAAGTGAAGAAACAGATAACTGAAATGAAAATGCCCATCAGAGCTGACCAAATGAGTGCTGATTTCTCTCAATAATGTCTGCAGCTTACATGATCAAATTTCCTGCATTATCTTAACAATGACTGGACTTAAGGTTTTTATATCAAGTGCCAGGTCAGAGTGCAAATACAGGGTTCAAAGCAAACCAGCTGGTGGTTTAAACTCCTGACCTTGGTACTGGTGTTGGTGGTGTTGAACAGCACGCACAGGTTCAAGTCTCGAGTGTAAGTCTAGTTAGTATAATGAGGACAGGTCCAAACTTTGAGTCTGGTTGCTAACAGACACTGGCAATACAGACTAGCCCTCTGAGTACCACTGATATATTTATGTTCAGGTGAAGTACACAAAACTACCTGTTTAGAGTCCCATCTGACCCGAAAATTGGCCTAACCTCAATTTTTGGTTTTCTCATTTTCAATAATACTGGATCTGGTCAAATTTGAGATAAAAAAGTAACTATATCATCCACAAATCATGGACATACTCAAACCATACATATGATAGACATTTCAACAATCAAAATTAACTTAGGATGTTTTTGACTTCAGTTAAGGGTATAACTGTATATCATCAGATACAGTGGTCCTGGGGTTGTTTTCACTTCTTTTTGTTTGCATATTAGTTCTGTTAAAAAACAAAACCTCCATTTCACTCAATTAAATGAAAATGGCTAGATGCTTAAGAAGTCATTGTTTTCATAGCCTTACCAATAAAGTGGATGTGACACATGTACTGTCAGAGAACTTTTGAATGTAAGCTGGAACCAGACATTTGAAAGAGTTTCCTCTAGATCTGTTGTGCAAAATCTACAACTGTAATAAATATATTTTACATACTGCAAGTACAAGAATGACCACCCATTGAAGATGGTTCTTCAAGAAATAGGATGCTAATTTCTATATGCTGTGTAACTTTTTAAATGCAATCCTGAAAAATTGGCATTTTAAAAATATTATTAGCAGATAATATGCATCCCTGTAGCCAGACAAGGTATGAAGGGAGATACCCTTATGTGGTGGGGGATATATTTGGGGGAAGGAAGGGGGAGAGGGAGGGGGCAAGATATGAAATGCATTAGGCAATGGTGATTTTGAATTTTCTAGGGAGAAAAATCTTTCTAGGGGGACACCACCCTCTGCTCCCCCTTGGCTACAGGCTTGATTTAATGGTGACACTGAGCAAATTTATCAAAAGGCACAAATTTTAAAACACTTGAAAGTCAAGACAGCAAAAATAATCACACAGTGGGTCACACGTTTTCAAAAGTATTGTACGTATGTTCAGGTATTAATTAGCTGCTGTAGAGAGTTTGGATATCTTTTTTGGGGGAAAGGGGGTTGGGGTATTGTAATTAAGGTAATTAAGGGTAATTAAGAGGCATGGACATCTGATATCTTGGACACCCTCGAATACTGAAATACCGGCATGTTCAAAATAATTTTTACTCTCAAACCCTTTTGCAATTTAATACAGTACTGAAAATGGAAAGAAATTTTAGAAAGGTTGGCTACAGATCGAAGCAGATTTTCAAGGGGTTATGGTCATGGTCATATGGTAACCACACAAAAATGTAACAATTCTATTAGACACAAAGTAAAAGGCCGAAAAAATCCTTTTGAAAACTTGAAACATTCTGCCAGAGAACGTAAAATCTCCCACTCTCGTTGGATTCCTAAACAGTTGTTACATATTACAGGTATGAGACCTTTCCTGTGAAAAACTGCCAGGACATCCTATTTAATACTGTTAATGATTTTCAAACTGAATTAAAATTATCCAACCCAACAATTTTGTCAATTTTCTATGCTAAGAGGAAACTTTATCACAAATTTCCTACTTAAACATGCAAAGATTTTATGTGGCTGTTGACTGAGAAGGTTACACTTCTATGTTCTGATATCTCTCTGTTTTGACACACATACACCTAACATTCTCACCCTAACCTAAACCTGACCCTAACCTAACCCATATCCTAACACTGGCTTTCATATGGACTTGTAGGAATATAGAGAATTTAGAACAGACTTTTGGACAGACAGCAGTCCCCAATTGAGAAGCATGACATGACATACCCTAAACACATCTAAAAATTTCACAATTTAAAATTCTTTTGATATGTATGATTCAAGAAGGAAACCAGTCCAGTTTTATCTGAAATTTCCCCTCTCCCTTCATTCTCTCAGTTGTATCAAACATGGAGGACTGTATTTTAACCAAAGCAACTGATCTTGTCATTTTAAATCAAACAGAAGTGATGTATCCAGAAATTTCTTTGAAATCTTCAGAATTATTACAAATTTGAACAACACCTCAAATAACATACTGAACCAGCCTTTCATTTCTGCACATGTACGCAGCTTCAAGATCCTGACAACGAGAATCTTTCCTTTTCCACAGCTAACAATTTCCAAATCAGAAATTGAGCATTTTCCATTTTGCTGTCGAAATACCAGACATAAGACAATCCCTTAGCCATTGGCTGCTTCTGATTCAGTCAAGCATACATTAGTACCTTACACAGAAGCTCTACTGAAGAATATGGGAAGAGGCAATATTATCTATGTACCATGCTCACACACATGCACACGACAAACCCTGTTGTACGTACAGCTAACATAGAGAAGCCTGGCACATGCTTCCTCAAGTGGCCATCAGTGCCCGAGTTTATCACAGCTATATGCATTCAGATTTCATTATATGTTCTGGCGAGAATGAGGCGAATTCCAAGCAGTGAAATCCTGGTGATGTGTGTAGGCAATGGAATTGTAATTTTCTAAAAATGTCTTGTGCAGTAAGAGGCAATATCTGCAGCCCTGGCTACTTGCAAGAATTTTTTTCTTAAGGAGATTTTCCATAAAGCTTAATTTAAGTTTCAGATAAGAATGGTGGGCTATAGGAAGTAAATTACATCTGGGTGAAAATGAAATATTTCCATAATGGCAAATTCAACTTTGCAGTTCAGGCATAAAACAGTCAAACTGAATAAGACTTACAAAAGTAAACCTCATATTGTCAAATTCAATACATTTTAGAAAGCAATGAAAGTGTTCAATTTTTGAGCCAAACTGTCTTTGTAGAAAGGCAAAATGAAGTTAAATTACTACGTAACTGACAAAATTGACCTTCGAATGGTGCAGTTGCCTATGCTCCATACAGTCCAACAAATCTTTTGTAAATTCAATTTTAAGACCAAAACACCACACGTACAAGACATTAAACTTAAATTTTGCAAAGGAAAACTTAAATATGAAACATGTATGGCCACCTTACTAGTGAATAATAAGCCAAACTGATCACATGAATAAATTTTTCTTGAACTTCCTCAGGTTAATGCCATTGTTATCATCACTCTTAGTATTTTATGGTGTCAAATATTTCTAGGTTTCTCAAAGAGTAGGCCTACTTAAAATATTTACTCATACAGATGTTTCCCAGTTGTCACATGAAGTTCAAGTTGTTACTAGCTATGACAATACAATCAATGTTATAATGTAAGGAGAGTTTAAAGTTTGTCACATTCCACCCATTCAGTCCTCCATAACCTTTTCTTTTGTTGCATTTGCATGGAACCTTCGGAGGGCCAAATATGACCCCATCTCAAGTGAAAAAGTTATGACAGAAGGTTATCCAAAGAAACTCTGAGGATCCTTATCCTCATCACCAGACCCCAGCAACTAGATAGTTGCCCTACCCTCCCCCTCCCCAATCCCTTTAAGACCCTGAACATACTTAGCCAATGCAGAATCTGTACACAACTCGGTCTAATTCCAGCCCTTATCCCTGCATATTAAATGTGTAAACTTGTGTGTTTTAAAGCCAAACTGCAGACTGGGAAGTCTGAGTTCTACTAATCAGTTAATTTCTATCATACAATTACTGCACAAAACCCCTACTCTATACTGTTCATATGCTACATTGTGCCAACAGTCCTTTATCACTCCTGTTTATCATCAACTAGCAACATTATTTATCATTAACCACTGTATCCTGTAAAAACGGACGAATATCCATCATTTGTTAATGATTTACTCATTCCTGTTTCATAAACATGGTAGGGCGACATTCATGGCTTTAAAATCTTGACAGCAAACATATGATGTTTAAATACCATCTTCTGATTACATTGGTAATTTCTCACAATAAATTCATGTCATACTTTCGAAACGTTTTTCAGCTGGCAAGCCAGCATGGAATGTAGGGGTTGTCGTCTCTTGGTGTACAGTTATAACACGTGCATTACAGTACAGTGTACATGTGAAGTTGGTGATTAAGTGAAATAATTCTTAGAAAAAAGATAAGCAAAGCCAGAGAATAAAATAACCTTGTAATTATATGAAGTACTGTTACATTGCTACAGTGACCTTATATTTTATGCACTGTGTGTTGTGTGACATACATTCTTCTGAACACCATGTAAAGTATACATTAAGATGAATACAAAAATGGGCTTATTATATTGTCAGTGCCTGGATGTACATCAGCCATACCAACACAAATATTTAGTTTTATTTAGCTGAAGCTGTAAAGTATACAGTACACAGTACACAGAGTACACAGTTATACCAAGTACTGACTACTTTATATGAATCACTATGTGAGGTATCTGTATGTTGTAAAACAAGGTATAGTCTTGAATACTGTAGTGACATTTTATATACATGTCCTATCTTAATTCAGAAAATACAACTTTTCGCAATTTTGACTGCGCATGCCCATATCTTGAAAAACTAGAGAGAAACAAACACACTGCTGTACCTACAATGCGTGCCAAGAAACTTTGTTTATTTTAGAAGATGTTCAAATCATCCCTTTGTAGATCAGATCAAAATGTAAGAAGGGTTCTTACCTGTGGTTTTGTGTCTGGAACAATACAACATGGTCTCCTTGGGTCTTAAAATTTGCCTTTTTATCTCTCCCAAATTACATGTATTTCACATACTATGGGTGGGAAGTGCGGTTTGTTGATCTTCATTGCATCCCACAATTCCTTGCGACAATCATAATTGCAAAAAGGCTGATATCCATTACTGCCCCTTCGTTGGTTACAACACTTACTAAATATTAACTTAAGTCCAATGTCACGTCACCAGAACTACAGGTAAGAATCAATTCAACGCCATTTCACAAACAGTTACGGTGATGAGAAGAGAATAAGTTTGTACACCCATTTTTTCAATGACACCCAACAAACATTCAATTTTTTTTTTCAACAGCACTCTGTCTTTCCTCCCAATCGGCATGAGGCTTGGCATCAAAATCTGTTGCTAAAATAACCAAGTTGGCTGTGCACCAGAATGGAGCACCTTAATGCCCCAGACCAGTTACATTGTCCACTTGCTTTGCTTGCCCTCACGGGTGATCTCTATCCGACTTTGACATGTGTTGAAAGCTAAATGGAACGAATTTTTGCCATTAAATCTACAAACCCTTTTTGTGTGAATCTGTAAACCCCACTTTTCTAACCTTCTACAAAAGGAAGTCTCATCTGCGATGATAATTGTCTTACAATGCTTTGGATCCCAGCTAGGTGGGACCCTACCTACCTTACAAAATGCTTGCTACAAGTCACTATTAATTCATTGCCTGTGAAATGGATTAATACAGAGTAGTGTCTTTCAAGCAGGTATGAGCAGCAAACTGGCCCTAATACACCCTTTACAGCCTTAAAAGCCTATGTTTTTAAAGGAAATTTGTAGGTACCCTAGCTAATTGCAAACGTAAAACTGACCAATCAAAATCATTCAATTTTTGTGCATGACCTTCTCCTGAGGGCCTCAGATGATTCCACTCATACGCAAAAGGCAAAAGAGTCACCAAAAGTCGAAGGAAAAAAACTTCAGAACAACTAACTTTTCAAATAGTCTGTTCCTATGTACTGGGACCGAGTCCACTAACTTTAAATATGGGTGTAAAATGAATTAGTAATAATAGTTTGAGTACCTACACTGCTGCTGAAATATCTTGACCGAAAATGGAAAAAATAGACTTTTAGTGAGTATACAATCATCCTTACGCTATGCCACATTTGTTGTACTTGTACTTGGGAGGATTGATTTGTACTAACAGGTCTTTTACTCATATCGGTACTCTTTGGGAGAGAGTTACTGATCCTCTTGCAAAGTTTCCAACTACATGCTTATTGATTAAAAATTTATATTTAATCTCTAATGTTTCCATGGTTTTATTGTATGAGTACTTTTGCTCTTCTTATTTTATGTTTTATGTGGTTTGTTTCATTCCCAATTCATTACTATGACTTCTTAAATTTAACAGTAGATTCTCTCTTTCTTTTTTGCTTAATAATAATTCTTTCTTCTTGTTTCTCTCAAATCTTTTGCTTTATGCCTATTTCTACCTTTTAATTATGTTTGTAGATATTGTTCACTTCTGTTAAAACATTTATTATTAATTCATTATTTCTATTATTACTCTTACTCAAAATCACACTGAAGTTGTAGTAATGCTGTAAGTCTACAAGGCTGCTATACAGTTCTGGACATGACTATTAGATTAATTTCTAACAACCTCTGCTTTGGTCTCCATTGTTACATGCCAAAACAAGAAATAATAGTCATCTTCTGCTTTTGCCATTTGGTTCCCTTCAAAGAAGCAATGAAGGATTAAATATCTACTTCCAGTTTGTAAACAATTACAATACTTTCACAGCCCCACATAACAAAAGACACCTAATCTCTGACAAACATTGTGAAGTTTAAAGACTGACAGGAGTGGCATACTTGGATTAAAAGTTTATTCCTAGGAGAAAGGAAAATTCAATTCCTAGGACAAGGTCATGCTTGAGTCCAGTCAAACTGCCATATTTTTACTGAAATTACAGCTGGACAGACTCAAGATAAAATTATACCATGCACCTACATACTGTCTCCATGCAGGTCTCTAAGCTTCCCTTACATAAGATGTCCAAAGTTCAACAGAAATGTCAGCATTAAAGGCCAACAAAGTTTCTCCCCTACAAGAAATCAAAATCATCCAGTAGGATAGTATGGCCTAGCTTTGATATCTTCTACACTTTCTGCTATAAATACTACTAAGGAATGAATATAAAACCTCTAATAAAAGCTAAACATCTTTTACTGCAATTAAACTTTCTTGCAATAAAGTTGTTTTTCTTTGAAATGTCTTATATTCTGATACTGATGTATCACATCCTTGTAAAACCTGGAAAACATTTATTTTAATACTGGATGTTATTCCATGTAAGTCTTTAAGTGACATTTCCATCAAGTTTACATGTGTTATTTCTTGAAATAAATTAACCACTCTGTCAGCACTTTGGCACACCTGTGAAGAAAATGGAACCATCTCAATGAATCTCACTTAAATGTTAAGTTACTCTCTGCTTTGTGCTCACTGTGTTATGGTATGGGTTTTGTCACTTGTGCGAGACGACAAGCCGGAAAAAGGTGTGGATTGCAAAGGTTCCCTCTGTCTTTAAAAATTAGGTAAGGACGAGAAGCGTATGCCTTGAAGGCTTAATGAGAAATTAAGGTAGACAGTTTGCGACAAATGAGGATGTGGAGAACTGACAATGAAAAAGAATTTCCAGGAATCAGCTCCAAGAAGAACAAACTACCTCAAGCGAGAATATAAACCTACTAAATCAAAACAGCTAGTCTTTATTTAGAATTACGGAGTACAATTATGGCACTTTGAAATTTGAATGGTACTTTTCAGAAAGTGTTGCATTTATTGTGATAGATAATGATAAGGTCTTGCTTAAACAGAGTGTGAGATATGATCTAAAAATAAAAAATAAACTTCGCCATCATGGCAGACACTGCCTTATTTCAAATATCTTTACTACAGCTTTAAGCAAAAGTTCAATAAGAGATAGCATACCAAGTAATGGATAAAATGTATGCCTTTCCACCCTGTTGTTATTTTGTAAACTTTGTTGCTGTCATCAATATATTCATAAGAAAGGGCATCTGCGGAAGATTCTGAATACATAGTGCAACAGCACCAGGCATTGTGCTGCTGTGTATATGAAAGTGACAATATATATTGAAATTGAAAAAAAAATGATGTGATTTCTTATGCAAATTTTGTAATAATTACTTTTACATGGGTTGTAATACTTTTGGTGAGCAAGGTTTACCACAGTCCATGGATTTTAATAACAAAAGCACATTCAAAAATACTCCTCTCTTTTACCCATTAAAAATTACTGCTTTGGAAATGAGTTTTCAGTCACCTTCCTTCTCCCCCTTCTCCACCCTCTCCAAACCAAAAAATAATTTACATTGCATAGTTCATTGTAAAATATCAATTAAGGGCCACAGACTAAATTCATTCACAATGGTAGTCATTAGTTTAATTTTTTGAAAAATTAACTACAGTACCCCCTCCCACTCTCCTCCCCCATTACTTTTATTACTGGGCTATTAATCAGAGCAATATAACCTTTGTTTCATTTTAATGGTTATAATACATGCAGTATCTACAGCTACAAGCTTCATAAATTCCCCAAATGATCAAAAGTGATAACCTCACCAAGCTGGTACCAATTACATACACCCTCCAATGCCAAATTTGCAAGTTCTGTTTTCTCAACCATTGTATTCCATTCCCCAAAACATTCACATGAAAATCTGAAATATTTCTCACAAGAAATATGACTTGAGATTTTGGCAATGGCACAACGTCTGTAGTTTGTAACATCAAAAGCAAGGAACTACAGTAGTGAAAGAGAGTGTTGTTTACGACAAGGACGTTTTAGAAATAAACTTTTGATAACTTTTTTTTGGGTGTTGAATTTACACTTAAGCCTCTTGAAGAAACCACACACTATTTACTGCAGTAACATGCACACATGGAGCTCAAATAAAATTGCACTACTTAAGCCAAGCCTAAAAAAATTTAAAGTGCTATAGAGCAACCATTTAAAGCAAAGCAATGGCATGAAGCAAAACCTCATTGTAAAGTATGTTCATAAGCCCTCCACATTCACCATTCACAATGAGTGTTTATTAAAAACACCCCACATTTGCCAGCTCTCAGTACTGTAATGACTTACATTACCATTTTTCAAAACCATGAAGGTAAGAGATGCAGCACACAGGGCAACTAAGTAGAGGCCGACCTTATCTGACCTTTGACCTCCAGGTCTACAAATTACAGATTACTCTGTATTATAAAAGGTCGGTAATAATCAATGGCTTGGCAACTAGCCTCACTTCGATATGTCAGCCTACAAATTTTTGAAAATGTTACACAAGTCCCCAGTTGGTGAACTGATGTTTTCTTTCTAGACTGACCAATAATTGACCTTTAAGAAAAAATGTGCACAAAATGAAAGTTCTGGCAAGTGTTACTATTTATAACTAAGTACAGATACCAGAAAGCCAGTCCGCATTTCTTCATAGCTCAACAAAATTGTCAGAAAAAGAAAAAAAAGACAGACTATCCACATTCTCCGTCAAGTTGGATCTTCAACTAAACTTTTGGATACTTTTGGACTGTATTTTCTGTCAAATGACCCCTGATAGCTGTATCCATGAATCTACCATTTTGTTATCTTAAACAACAGAAGTAGGTCAAAGGTTATGCAGGGAAAAAATGTTTGCCATTCTGTAACAATACATATGCCATCACTAACCAAGGTATGAACTGCAAAGTGAACAGTTGTGAACAAAACCATCATGTGAGTGACATTATACTGCATCCTCTAACTTGCAGGCAATTAAGAGGAATATGTTATTTGGATGAAGGGAGAAGAAAACTAGACCACTCTCTCTAACCCTAGGGTGATAAGAAAGTTGGGTGGCTGGATTCAGAGAAGGGTCTACTATACACAAGCAAGAAATTACATTTCACAAGTATTATGATTCACACACCTGAATACATCTGATCTTGTACATTACTAATGGACACTTCACATAGTCCATTCATAAGTTAATGAAAGATATTACCCTGTAGTCAGCAGCAACATCCACATAATCAGATGAAGCACATTTTTCCTAAGACAAAATCAACAGGACTGAGGGTACTTTCTAAGACCTGTAGTCACCCTGTGTCATCTTGTCAAGTGAATTATACCTCTGGTGCTGTGAGATCATGAACAGGAGAGAACCGACTCCGGTATACTTGGAGACAGAATGGGAGCTAGCTGAGGATCCATGGGATGGTGACACCATCAGTGGTGGAGCAAAACTGCCCCAGCTTCCTACCTGCAGATACCATATTGACTCCATCTTCTTCTTTGCAGTATTCCCAAGAGGATTTTAGCAAGCAGATACTTCCAGGTGGTCGGCATCCCAGCCAGCATCTTCGACGGCATTATTTTTTATCTCTTCATCCTCTTCTGCTCCATCCACCACAGCATCCTTGGGGGCAGACTCATCAAGGTCATCATTGCTATGGTAGCAGCTATCTTCCTCTTGGTTATCAATGACTGGGTCTTCAGATGGTTTGGGCTCCTCTTCATCTGGTGGAGGGCCCTGGGCAAGGACTACAGGAAAAGTAAAAGATGACAAACTCTACATAGCTGTTGTTCATTACTTTGACAATATTCTTCTGACATCACTGTAGTGTAGTATCCTTGTAATGCAAACTACCAGGGCCTAATTGCAGGTCACTGGAGATCACAGGTGTAAATCAGCCAATGAGGGGGTGATGTCCATTTGCTAGTTCTAACAAACAGAGAATACGGTGCTCTTCAAACCAATAGCAATATTTGACTAAAAGAAACTCTGAGAAAGTTGAATACATTGACATCAAGTTCTTTACAACTTCCACTACATACTAAAGAATTAGTGTAAAACACCACATAATCACCTTCATTTTTATCAATGTGACAGTCAGCCAATTCCCTAATCATTCTTACCCTCACCTCTTGCCTCTCCTTGCCTCCCCCTCCTTCCCTCCCCTCCCTATTTCATACCTCTACTTCCTGGTCTTGCCATTTGACCATCCCCTTTTCCATGGACTCAACTGGGTGAACAAAAACTAATGCAAGTGCCAATTACCTTAGGTATATGAATTTCATCTAAAACTGTACCAAACAACGGCAATAGCATGTTAAGCCCGCAGAGCCAAAAGGTGAAAGGATAAGGCCTGGAGTCCAATTAGGGGATATCATTATCAACTGTGTTTTTCTCTTTGCTGGGCAATTAATGTAGCCAATGAATGTAGGCACTACG
>WURT03177955.1:0-10319 GCA_009936505.3 Holothuria glaberrima | reverse complement strand
CAAAAATGTCAAAATTTTGCCAAAAATTTGCGACAAGACCCCGTCATTTCAAAAAATTCTAGAGCCCTGAAAAAAAATGACGTACACCAAAACCTAAGGGAATCATCTACTCAATATGGAGTATCCACATGGGAAGTAGCCTATGAGATCCTTTAAGCATGCGCATCATGATATTAAATGATTTCAAACAATTTTTAAGATTTGTACAGTTTGCTTTTGGTGACCCCAGATGCCAATTAATCTACATGTTCAACAATATGGATAATCTTCTCAGCATTTAGTATTTACATGCAAAAAATGAAACCCCTCCAAGCTTGCCCACCTTGAGATACCGTGTTTACGAACAGTTTTCAAGGCTTTCACTATTTGACCTTCAGTTCCCCCAAATGATATTTGACCAAAGGGAATAGGGATTAAATGTTTACACCATGGTTCACAAAATGAATAAGGTTCTAAGTTTTTGACTATTTAATAAGAAAACAGGTAGATAAGCCCATATGGAAATTCCTGGAAGTCCAATGTAAACTACCACATAAGGATAACTGTGGCGGGGTTGGTAGACTCCCGTTGCTATTTGTGTACGACGAAGCATTGTGTCTTTTAAACAATGACGTTACACTGAGTTCAAGATGGCAATTGATTTTTGTGAAGGACAATGGTCACTTGAGGTCAGAGGGATCAAACTGAGAAAACCTCGCAAACATGATATCTCACGAAAGATCACTGATGGATTTCATAGTATACTTCTCATAAAGAAGCTTCACTAAGTTGGTGTTGGTAGAAGTCAAAAAACGTTTGAGACTACGAGAGGTGTAACTATGGAAATCATTGAAATATAAGATAATTTATGTATTATAAATAGCAAATAAGAAGTTCTATCGTGCTGCACGGTATTGCCAGTGTCCTGAGCCGCCTGTCAGGCACCTGGTAAAAATAAAGAACTTGGTATGTCCTTTTTACCTTTTTTGGTATGGTAGAAAAAACGGACGGTCTGGTTTACCATATATTCCTGCTCATTCCTGACAGCCGGCCTACCCAAGAATCATTTGTGACCATCCAAATTCATTGAACGATACTGGACTTCGGAACCATTCCTGAACAAGATATAACGAGCAGAGTGACGGATTGATGGATAGATGTTGATTGAAAGAAGAGACGGATGTGCGGCTAGGCTGAGGAATGGATTAACGCACAATATTTACGATAGTAAACCCCAGCTTTGCAGACTAACAAAGAAAACCATTCTACTTACCAAGTCGTATTTATACATTTTTCTTTTTGAATAAGTAGTAGCGAGTAATGACTCTCTGTTTCCTAATATTGCTGTTGTTATATTGGATGCGTTGTTACCTACATCTTGTACAGCTAAGACCCGACAACCATCTAGTCCGTACTTTGCGATTGCACGTTTTCTAATTTCCAAGTCACAACTACTCCACAAAATATAGATAAATCCAGTTTTGTCTTTACACATATTAAGTGGTTGCCAGTGACCTCGACCAGCAAAAGGCTGTGGAAATTCAAAAATTTTCTCACAATGCGGTCCGTTCATTGTCATCACAACTGCAGTTTCGTAACATACCACTACCGATTTCTCTTTATTGAAAAACATATCCGTCGCTCCCGCCAATGGTTCCGGGAGTGTCAGAGTACGAAGGAGATTTAGACGGTCATCAAAAACGCAAACAAGTGAACCCTCCCAACTGCCTACAATGATCTGCTTGGTAGCAGTTTCGGTCGCTATACAAGTAACACCACGCTCTTCTGGCCAATCAGAGGTGACGTCACTAATATTTGTCTTTACGTAAGAGCCGTCACGAATATTAAAAATACCTAGTTCATTCGGATCGCAAGTGGTTGCAAGTGTATCTTCAGACAAAAAGTCACAAAAGCGATCTGGTTCAACCAAGGTGCCGCTTAAGTTCGACATTATCCACTGACGGTTTACGTTTCCTCTTTCATCTATAACAGTAATATGGGATTCGTGATCAGCAGCATTACCGGTGATAACTATATCTCCACTTTGACTAACAGCTATATCACAGATATCCCATTCTATGTCTGCTATTCCTACGATGTCAACTGCAGATGACTGAACTGATATGTGTGCTTGACAGTCAAGATTAGCAAAAGACAAAGGCTTCTGTTCAATATGAACCAAATTTTGCAAGTCCGAAAATCGTTTTTGCATATCAACAATCAGAGGATTACACGCTTCAGAAATATCTGGGATACACTGTAAAACTGTCCAGTCATTTTTTGTTTTAAGAACAGAGGACGCTGTTTGCTTCAGGTTCTTTAATCGTCTGCTTGTGTTTTCAAAGTGCGATGAAACCTTTTGCAATTTTTGCAAATTACTATGCCGTTGCTTTTCTAAAGATGACTTCGCCTCCTTGTATTCCACTTCAAAGGCAGCGAGTCTTTCTCGGAGTCTCGAAGCTTCCTCATTGTACTGACGTTGAATTATTTGTACTTCATCACTCACCTTTCTTCTCATCTCTTCACATCTTTTGTCATACTTTTCTTTGATCTTTTGAATTTGACTTTCCATTTTCCTCTCTGTTAATTTTAATTCTTCGGTTAACGCAAATTCTTTTTCCTTTCTTGACAATTTACTTTCATTTTCTAAAAACTTAAGTTTTTCTCTGGTACATTTTTCTGTTCTTAAATAATCCGATTCGGTCGATTTTAACTTGTTCGATACAGCAGCATTTAAGTCACTTTTAATCCTGTCCAGTTTTGTAGGCATTTGCAAAATTCCTTCCTCAAAGGTACAGACTTCAGCAAGTTTTTGTTCGAGTTTCTCTCTGTTTTCATTTGCTAGTGCCGTTACTTCATAGATATCGTGGCTTTTGTGATTGCCGTAGGTACATGCAACACAAATTGGCATGTTACTGCAAGTTTTGCAACAGAGCTCTGATACTTTCTCAGAGTGAGTATAGCACCTTGGAGCTTCTTTTAAGGTAGCAAGTTTGTCGAAAGAAACACGCTTAGAGGCCACGTCTTCGACAGCTAAAGTGTGAGGTCGATGATCTTTCGTTATCTTATTGGTCACGTGAAACTGGTGGCATGCTTTGCATAAAAAGCCATTGCACTTAAAGCAATACGCTGAAACCCTTAGTGTCTTTGAACAACCATAACATTCTTGAGCCTGCTCATCGTCCATAGTGGTCTGAAACTGGATATATTCAATAATGTTTTTCATATAAAAGTCAGTTCTAAAGCCGTCCAGTCCTTCTTTTGGTACTACACATTCTTCGCGACACACTGGACAAGCTATTTTTGCTCGATTTTCTCGTATTATGTCAGCCAAACAATCTTTACAGAATCGATGTAGACATGGCAACAACTTTGGGTCCTTGAATTGATCCAGGCAGATAGAACACTGACAAAACTTTTCGTCGATGTCTTTTACAATGTCAGATGCCATGATGTTGTTATAAGGCAGTTTTTCTGTAAAGAAGAAGATGTAATTGTATCTTTAACGTTATGGACATTAAACTGAATGGGAAAAAGGTTACTGGTAGTTACGTTCTAAAAGATAGTAAAGTTGACAAGTGGAAGATTCCAAACCTAGTTCTCCATGTAAGTCTTCAACAAATTTTCTCATTGAGAGGATTCATTCTGTGTAAGCGCTCAAATGCTTTGCCTCAACATGAAAAAAGGAATTTCCAAACCTGTGTTGTTGAGTCTAGCCATTACACAGAAAGTACATAACTCTTATGCAGCCTGTTCCATCGTTAGCTTCCCATACATGAATAGCGTATGCTATTAATTGAAATGTACCCTTTCTTGTATTTTACCGCACTTCACACCTCTATCCCAACTAGTTCAAAATCATGTGTATTGTGTGAGTGTGTTCATCCTCTCCTACACATCCATTTGGTTGTAGAGGTAGCCTTAGGATATAAACCTGTCACGAAGTCTTCAATCACATTTTTATTTTCTTGTCCGTGGCGTCTTCGTCATCATAGTTTCATGTCAATTTGAATAGACGAGTTAGGAAACTGTTTTCACACACGTCGGCTTCATGAGATGGGTCAAAGGTGGAGTGAACCACTCACACAGGTGAAAACGTTGTCACGGTACAGATGCCTTTGTGACCCCACCGGAAGTATTTAATTACCAAACTAGCTTATTCGAAATCATTATTTATAATTTCATTAATTTACTTTGAACATATCTGATATATGGATATTAGTATGACAGAATAAAACTGTTATGTGACCATCAATTTTCATCATAGGTTAGCATGATTACAGCGGCATGTGATATGAAAGAATCCATTTTCATGTGAGCGTTGTATACCGGTGGTACACGACAATCAAGAAATGAACTTTATTTAAATCCCCCTTTATCATGAATGCAAGTCAAAATCATAGAAATAAGAGTAATGAAAGATGACGTCAGACAATACTGAGCGATACTGACATATGGCTTTCTGTACGTCAACAAAGTACAGCAACGGCACGTCATACACTACTTTACGTCGTTGCTTTTGCCCCAGTCGTTGTCAGAGGAAGTAGAATTACTTTTTAAGTCAGAGTATAAAATGAAACACTACGACATCTTTCTGTTGTCAAAATTACTACGAATCTTTCTAAAACAGATAAACTGACATTCAACCTCTGCTGAAGTTTAACGCGCGCTGTACGTATGGAGACATACCAAACATCCAGTTTTTCACGGTACAGAGGAAGCGCCCTCACTATTTTCGTGGCTTCACCACTAGTGATAAAATGTGTCAGCGCCCTCCTTTTCTTTAATTTCTGTGGTCAAAACGTTTTCTTTATTGACTTCATACGAATATTGTGGTCACGATTTGCAATCTAATTCACCAAAAGTGGGATTTAGCCCTGAAAGTTTCAATTGCCCCCCCTCTATTTGGCGTACCGACGAATATGCAAACTGGCATAGTGACAAATGTGTTCATTTGGCATAGTGACTAATGAAATTTTTGCCCGAATCTATTAATCGTTGCACTACAAATAGGAATTCCATTGTAATATATTTTTTTTTCTATAATTTAAAACTAATAAACGATTGAGCAAGGAACCTCCATTTGAGACAGCATTCGTCACTTCGTGAAATGGAAGCATGAACAGACTGGTCAAAACCGGGCTGTAAGTAAGCACGGGGGAATAAGTACATGTTTATTGTACGAAATTGATAAGTACATAGCAATCCATTCCTGATCTCGCATCCATATCGTCCACATTTTTCAATTAAATAATGCGAAATATATATTAGTGTTCACTAGGCTAACTTATATTGCTTGGTTGGGGCTTTTTGCACTGTTCTGAAAGATTCATGCAATGACAGACATAATCTGATGAGATCGAATAAGAGGAGTGACTTCTTGACGGCAATTCTTCTCGACCGTTTAATGTTTCGTATTTCGCTAAAGAGCTCGAGGCACTTGTTGAATCATGGAGCTAACCAAACTAGCAGTGAACCTTGGTCTCTGGCAACCTGTTTTTCCCCATTGTTAGACATTGACCATGTATTACACTGGATGTAGACGAGCCTGTCAAGTTTTGTCTTCTGTATGTTGTCCTACGTCTAAAAAACCGTGACTGATCCCGGATAATTGCCTGTTAAGTTGTGACCAATTTAAACTTATGTGTTCAGGGACTAACATCTTAGTGCGAAAAAAAAAACAGTAAGTCCAACTTTCCTGTAAAAGTTTGGCTAAATTTTGTTCGTGCTCAAAGCTGAGGAGTGCTTTATTTCACCTCTGTTTACCTTACACTGCCGTTTGTATTGACTGTCAAAATAATCCGTCTGCTTCGGTCCCAGGAACAGTCGATTGACTCTGTTTAATCATGGAGCTATTACGAATAGCTACATGGTTCAATGACCCTCTGTTGTTGCTGATGCAGTGAATCTCTTTTATCTCCTTTTAAAAATTAATTTTGCTGTTGATGTTATAATATTTTGTGCTCAGATGGTTGAGATTTCAAAATCTTTATGAAACTGAAAGAAGTCTCCACCCATGCAACAGAGGGGTTTCACTGAGTCACGTGATCGCGCGTCTCACGCGATTTTGACGGGCAAGATTGCGCGTCTCTTTGGTTTTAAGGGGCATGCGTTCATTGTGCCACAGTGGTATCTTTGGTTATGCCGTGCCGTAAATACGCTTACTGCGTGTGTTTTTTGCCCGTCAGTCCCTGGGAATCCATTGCGCGTGACGTCACATGAAACCCCCTAATGAAGCTCTTTCCTAGTTGCTATACTGTTGTTACAGCTGGCCCTGCCTGCTCGTTGCGTAAATACTATCTCTCTCTATTATCTGACAAACAAAACATTTCAGTTTTATTAGAATTAAGGTCCAATATAACAAAAGCTGGTGTATAGCAGGCTGCGAATTTATTAATTTTTGTCATTCCCTAGTCTTACTGTTTCTAGTATAATGAGTCAATGAACTGATTACCTTTTGTTTCCTGTCCACCTGCACCATTATTTATTTTTCTTAAGGAACATAATTAACATATTTGTTCCACCAGTTTTAACTGATTTCTGCTAGGTTGCACTGTCTTTCCTAGTGAGCAGGTGGGTTCACTTCCTTAGATGTATCAGCAGAGGTATGTAGAACTGTAGGTTCACACTTCACAGGAAATTTCTTAACTTTCTCTTTCAATTGGCTGATTAACCAAAGTAATAACGTGGTTGTAGACTTCCTCTTTAGTGCTCTAGCTAGCACTTAGGGGCTGCATGTAAGTTCTTGTTTTTATGGTGAGGAAATAGCAGGGAATACAAACTATCAATCGTCTGGACACTGACAGTGAGTTCGTTGTAGAGGAGAGTTCCTATGTTCTTGGGTGGTAATCCGCCACCCTCCCCAAAGACTGAGTAAATAAATTGCTAAATCATGAACAGCTTCTTAACTTGACTGCACCACTCATCTGCTGACTGCTCGAGCTACAAAACCTGTTTGTCATGATTGTTCTGCTGTTCTTCAGTGTAATAGTGACTCTAAGGTTCTACCAAAGTTAGACCGTCGTCGAGCTCGTTGAGACGTAGCAGTACTACTTTAGGGAGTTATCCTGGAACCCTCTTTTTTAATTGCTGCTGTAGTCAATAGTGAATTCATTTATTTCACAACTGTGAAGGGAGAACTTGTATTTTTACAATAAATTTAAGTTCCTACACTCGTTCTATCAAAAGTTCATTCTGGGTCTATTCAGTTTGCATAAACTGTAGTTGGACTCCTGTCATTGTAGAACAATTTCCTTACAGGAATTGAAAGAGCTTTGTTCATCTCTGTTTTAAGTGAGCACTAGGAATGGGTTTACTTACTGATGATTAGTTTTACCAAGAATTATCTACCCAGTTGTATTTTTACTGTTGCATATTGATTTTATATTTACTGTGTTGAGTTGTCAGATCCTTCTGTTTACATTAAGGCTAGTATTGCTTTGCTTATTATAGTGCCAGGGCAACCCCTGTTAAATGTATAAGGTTGCAACTTTCTTCATTCAACAGTAGTTTATTGACATGTGCTTAGTTTTAAGTTATCCTTGTTAAAAGACACGGCCAGGGGTACTGGCAAACTGTACCCATACCCCGTTCCTTGTTACAGTGTGAAGGACATTAATGTTATTTACATATATTTCTTTTCTATGTAACGCCCCAGGATGGCATGTCCTTACTAAAATCTTTATGATGCATGATTCACTATTCATGTTTGTTAAAAATGTCGCTATTGTCTGTATATATGCAACTGTATTTGCATGCTCTTAACCATTTTGCTTTTTCGTGTATCTGTTCATTAGAAAGGCCGAGCCTTAGAAATTTTGGCTATTCCACTTACACCTAGCTTGATGATATGGACATTGGTCCTTTAACTTTCCTTCCTTAAAATCCGGAGATATTTTGACATATACACCAGCTGGCCAGGTTGTCAAGTCTAGTGACCTTGAGAGTATTCTGCCCTCTCGTAGTAATGAAGCGATTCTTTTTCGTTATCTACTGGGTGAGAGGTCAGTGTACGACCCCTTCCTGTGGAAAACCATGTATTCTTAGGCAGCGGCAATCATGTTGCATTGTTATCTCATTGATTAAGACTCATGTTACTGTTTTATTATTTTTATTTATTATTTTAAGTAGTATTAGGTTTTGTTTATTCAAAAGATGAAATGAGGTTGTACTCTATGTTTGATCAATATCTCACTACCATCTGCTGACTGCTCCAGCTACAACACCTGTTTGTTTCGAGCGTTTTGCTACTCTTTTGAGTTCTAACATTAATGATCCTCCCGATCACTCAGTTTTCCTAGCTGTAAGGCTACATTCACTTGGGCCATGCTTCACTGAGGGCCTTGGGCTCTGACGTTCTAGTATTGGGAGGCTAGGTGCTATCATTGCAGGTTCCCTCGAGGTCTGGCGGGTTGAGATGCTGGCTGGTTCCGTATATGTTGACACCGGAAAATCGAAGGACGCCTCTGGGCTACCGACACTGGGGACGCTATAACTACAGTGTGCTAATGCTAATCGGTTCCAGGAGTGCATATACTTGCTGGCCTGGAATTAACTGTTGTATAATGATTTTCTCCAGTAGCCTGACTTGATAGAGGTCTGTAATACTTTGCCTTCTTCAACAAGGATGGAGAGAATCTTAACAGTTGTTTTTAATTTCAATGTCATGAATTTACAGTAGTACTATATTTACTCGTTACATATTTATGTATCAAGAAGTCCTGGGAGTGAGGATCAGGAATTAGAGGCTATCAATAATGATAATATGTGAGAGGTATTGTAAACCTCCACCAACGCTTATTGTCATTAATCTTGTGCTATTTAGTTGTATATATATATAATTTATATTAAATTTGTATTTATATTAAATTTTGTATTTATATTAAATTTGTATTTATATTAAATTTTGTATTTATATCAAATTTGTCTTACGGTATTCAAAAAAACTTGAATCTCTTGACGTGAATGTTCAATTGAACAATGGCCTCATTTCTACAGACATATACTCTAAGCCCACCGACGCTTTTAACAACCAGTGCCCACCCCAAATCTAATATAAGAGTATACCATTTAGCATTGCTTTAAGACTTAAGCGTATTTGTTCTGATTATCAGAATTTGCAGAAGTTTTCCGAGTACAAAGATTACCTTATTGAGAGAGGGTACGCCCCTGATTTCATTCAGGAGCAATTTGAAAAGGCCAATAAATTTTCTAGGCATGAACTTCTTACATCCGGTAAGAAGAAAGCAAAGCTGCGTAAATTCTCCTTGTTGTGGATTATAATCCAATCCTGCCAAAAATTGGGTAGATTATTAGAAAATACACACCATTACTGCATAGCTCTCCGAGATCGAAAAGTTCCATCTTTCCAGCATACCGTAGATGCAAATCACTCCAAGACTTACTTAAGACACCTAAAAAGGGGAGAGGTTGACAAGGATAGAGAGTGTTTTAAGTGTAACAGAGTGCGCTGCGATTTATGTCATAATTATCTAAAAGAAGGTTCTCATTTTATTAGTGCTGTTACCGGTAAAAGCTATCCTGTTAACGTGAAGGTTTCATGTACGAGTGCTTATGTTGTGTATTTGGCAACTTGTTGTAAATGCAATGTGCAGTACGTAGGTTCTAAGTCAAATCTATTCAAAGTAAGATTTAGGAACCATACGTCCGATATGATACATGGGAGAAGTGGATGTGAACTAGCTATTCATTTTGGATCTACAAAGCATAATCTTCAGGACATTCAGTTTATGGTCATTGAACAAATTACAAATAATTGTCAAGTCCGAAGTATTTTAACCAAAAGGGAAGGATATTGGCTAGCTAAACTGCAATCTATTCATCCGCTTGGACTTAACAAAAGAAAGGAATTTAACCCTTATAAAAGAATTAGTTTTTTACCTTCTTAGAATTTTTACTATTTTTAAATTTTTTTTTATTATTTTAGTTTGATGGAATCTTGTTTAATTTTCGCTACGTAGGCTCCTCGGACCGTGGAGTATGAGCTACTCTTAGGATTTTACATTTTAGGTATTTTAACCATTGTACTTGTAGCGTTCCTCCCCAGGTAAACCTGAAGGCAATTGAATTGAAGGGGATTTTAAGTTTAAATCTTTGACTTAGTTAGCGGTTGGACAGAAGCCTTTTTACGACGTTACATATCAGTCAATTTTAATGCTTTAAGATGATTTAATACAGACGCCAATATTTCTTAAGAAACACCTTACATCGTCAAGGCGAAAATAGCAAACTGACAACACAACTAGAGACGATAAAGGTAGTAGAGCATGACAACAATCAGAATAGCTTAAGATTATAGCTTTGTACATTCCTATTGAGGG
>WURT03177944.1:0-10319 GCA_009936505.3 Holothuria glaberrima | reverse complement strand
AAAACAAGCCAGTGAGCCACAACTGGAAAAAAGGCCGTAGCCGGCTCGACTTGAACCAATTGGTTGTAAACTGGGCCATTAAACCTCATCTAACTAACAAATCTAACTGGAAGGACTTTCCATAACATATAATGAACTCTGGTGGGAAGAGGAATAATAAATGGACTTGAGAGGGAAGAGCAGTAAGCACACTTGGATTCATGTTATTGTAATACAAACTCAAACAATATTTTTGTAGTTTCACTTAAATAAAATGGCAAAAAAATTTTCCAAACCACTTCAATATTGAGCAGCTAGGTACTTAAAGGCATTTGCCAGTGGCATTTCACAAGCATCTCACCTGAAAGAGAAAAAATTTTCAATTCATTCCCACCAAATCCGGTAGCAATACTCTTTTCCTAACTCAAGATATCTCATATTAAAGTGTGCTTATTTTTGTCAAAAAATACCTCCAGTTCTCATCAAGGTCACAGACTGTTATGTAAAGTGGACACATTGCCTCAGATTCCTTTTGTTTTTCTTTATAATTGAATGTCCTGTTTGTCTTTGAAATTTGATACTGTTGGAATGTTTGAATATGTTTCCAAGTAGATTCAGCACAAATCTACACCATACATAGGGTATAGCAAAAAAAGTTGCTAAATATTCCCTACAGTGGCATTAATATCATAAAGAAATTCAATTCTATGTCAAATTAATGTGCTACGATAATGTCACAGATTTCCCATTATGCACTTCATCTTGAGAAAAAATTGCATTTCTTTGAAAATTTGTATTTTCCAAAAGCTGCAAGCTATTGAGATGTGGTTTTCACCTCCCAAAAGAGAAAAATTTTCTGCGTTTTTTTTTTTAACTTACTGAATTTTGTCTCTGGAAAATCTCTTTAATACTTAGTCAGTATCACAGATTTCTGATATGCAAAATGCAAAAAATGTGTCAAAACTCACTGTGTGCAAAACTTTATGCATTTTGCTGCCTTTACTAAAAAAAAAAAAAACTGACAAATTGCAAAACTGCTAAACCACCCAACCCCCTCCCTCCCCAAACTACCCCTCCTCCAACACTTTATGCAATACAGGCAGCTGTCAGACTGACATGTTTTTCTGTTCATTTGTTAAAAATTGTTTATCCAACAATTGCTTATCAAAATAAAGATATTTCCAATCTATGTTAGCATTGCCTTACAACTCATGCTCATCAATTCCCTCACATCATGTCGTCCCTTACAAATACTGTAGCTAAACCCTTCTAATACCACATTCAGTGTCCCTTTATGGAATGTAGCTGCTGATCTGGAGATGGACAAAGATACAAAGATGAACCTCTCACCTGTCTTGCATAAGTGACTGTACAAGTTTTATCCATAAATCAATTTCTTTGGGTTCTTCTAAAACAAGGGACTCAAAGTTTTCAATGCTTTTGCTGTCTAGACCAAAATATCTGAAAAATAAAAGGGTGCTGTAAGTTTTTATAGGATTCCCATCCTCTTTGAGATGCATTACGACAGCCTAGTAGTAAGGCTGTTACTCTCAATCATAAGGTGTTTATAAATGATTCTGGGTTTGCTGGTGTGTGCCAGTGAGTAAAGCACTTCATTCAACCTGTTGCCGTTGCCCTGCTGAAAATAAGTACTGGTTACAGTTCCTCGGTTATCCACAAATTACCTCACATCCTGCTTCACTGTAATAACATGCTTCATGTCATTGAAATTAATGTACAGCACAAATCTACATGGTACCCAAAGGCCTCAAAGGATTCTTTCCTACTAACTTCACCTTTTATAACTTTTTAAGAAAAAAATCTAGGAGCAGATTAGATGGCCATTTCAAAACTAGTTAAACTATTGATGGTTTGTGGAACTATCTTTCCCAGGAAAGGTACCAAGATGAATCACCTCACAGTCTTTTTGTTTTTCATCAATTTTACAGGGTGAACAGTAGCCTATAAAAAAGATCTACCCCACCCCCATTTCAAAAAGTTACCCCATCACCATTCCAAAAAGCATGTAAAACTAAGTTTATCTCACCTCTTCTCATCCTGTCCTAAGATGTGGACAGTTTCAGGGATTTTTTTAGGACGGAACACCTGGTACATATCTTCATCTTCACCTATATCAGAGTTTATTTGTTTTGTAAAGTCTTCAAGTGAGTTTGGCCTCCATTTTCTTTCACAGAGGACAGGAAATTCAATGTTTTCTGTCGATAAAAATAAGTTTTCACACAAAGATAAGTCACCCATTTAAAAGTCTACAGTATCAATACCAAGTAAAGAATATTTGCTAATTATGGTGCCTCAGCAGTAACATGCTGTTACCATGACAAAGATACAGACTACATCAGTAACATAGAATTTACTCAATGTAGCAAAACAATATACGGTGGTTGAATCTGCCTCACATTACAACAGCATTAAAGCAAATGACAAAAGAACCATGCTGAAACTGACAACAGCATACTAAGTAATACAAATCTACCTCCAGTTGGGCAAGTGCTCACAGAATTCTACTTCCCTGAATTTTACTTATTTTACTTGCCCTGACCTACAGTACTGTGCAATCCTTAATCTACAGATCAGAGACCTTTTCCATAATCCTTTTATGGAAAAGCAATGTGCAAGCTTTTTCAAGGCCTTGAAAAAGGGTAATGCAAATTGACAGGGAAAAAATTCTAGGAGAAAGATTGCCTTTGTGGTAAAAAAAATATTTCCCACTTCAAAAACCATGATTTTAGATATAAAATGACAGACAATTCAAAATAGCTGGTTATCTTTATTTTTAAAGAAAAGAAAATACTGCCTTGCACTGAAGCTCATGAATAACCTGTACACCTAAACTTTCAAACTTTCACGTGATGCAACATTCATAACTCTTGTAATGTTTAATCTTTGGAGAAAGAAAAGCTACCGACATAGTTGACTGGTGAAATTGAATGATTTCAGAGTGAAAAAGCTCTTTTCTTTCAGTGGCATTGACACAATGTTGATATAATATCCCATTAAGAACTCTCAAGGTTTTCACAGGGGTGTACTAACACTGAGATAGCCCACATGCAACTTGAGGAATGGAACATGAAAGATAATAACTTACCTTTCTTCAGATGTTTGAGAACAGTTTTGATGCAATACTCTAATCTTTCTTTGGTCTGGCTGTGTGGATTCTCTTTTTGGAGTTGTTCGTTTAGACTTCTCAGGAAATGACTGACCTTTTGATTCTGTGCCTCTATGGACATGTCAGGGGTGATACCAACCAGAGAGGGGGCATATGACAAAAGATCAGAGAGAATGGCCTCCTCAGAGAGGACGTAATCTCTCTCATGTAAGCTATAAGAAGAGAAAACGACATAGAAATTAATATTTTTGCGACCTTGAAATTTCAAATCTATGTCCGTGGATCACTGTCTGGGGAGTTGATACTCATGTTTCAAGATATTAATGAAGAAATGTGTCCATTTACAGGGTTTCCCCAGGGTTTTAGAGAGTGTGAGGTGGTATGAGTCCATGGGGGTAATATGATGCCAGTTTCTGCACCATCAGTGAGTGTAAATTATCATATACTTATAGCTAGTACAGCACAGGTGGCAGTTATAGCAAATTTCTGTGAGGTGATGGCCAAAATCTGTGAGGTGGCTGCCTCACAAAATAATTGCCAAGTGAAACCCTGTATTTACATTCTAAGATAATGGTAAAGTTCCCCGTCCCCCACCCCCAACAAGTGTCACAGTATCTTCTTCTTGATGTTCACATTGTATCAATTCCAGGACCAATCAAAACCCACTGTTTGTTATCTCTATGAACATCAATCAATGAAGATGAAGTTGGCAATGCATTCTCTCCCATTCTCACATGCTAAAACTTCACCCATCACACTACAAATCCATTTATAATTGCAGGGTATATATATAAAGTATACCCACATATAACTGATAAAATGCCAAGACTCTGATGACCTTGGCCCCTTATTTAAAATTCTCACTCCATATTCTAAGTTTTCAGTTTGCTGAATGAAAAAGGAATACTGTAAAACTGTCACTTAAAAGAAAATTGTTAAATGTTTTAGACTGATTCCACATGGATACAAAGGTTGGTTAATGAATAGTCTTTACTAAAACACTCTTACAAAACTCTCCATGTGGTTGGTTCAAAACCCCCTACCACAGACAAATTTTGTTATCTAGGTGTGCAACTTAAATTAGTTCTTCCACCGTCTTTCAACCATTTCAACCCTTCTTCCCCCTGAAACCCACTCAAAAAGACAAAGGGTATCTTACTTTTTGCAACTTCCATCATTGCAAACACCATTTAGCTCAAACTTGCATAGTGTCCTCTTTGGATCCAAGTTGTGGAAAAATGTACGAGACAAGGGTGAGAGATTTGCAGCCTTCCAGAAAGCTTGGTGAAGGCTAAAAGTGAGATAAAGAAAAAAAACATGGGATACTACAAACTTTGACAGAACAAGTAAAGGACAACTGAGAGTCCTTTAAGTACTTTCCAGCACTTCCCTGCTATCAAGCATCTGACTATTTGAAAATCTTCTCAACTCAGCCCCAGCCATGACAGAACTGAAATGGGTCAAGTGCTTTTTTTTCACAGACAAGATAACTTTGTGAAGCTTAACATGAGTTCCACAGTGTACTAAAATGTTCCTGAATGAAGAGAACCACCATAATTCCAATACTTCATTAGCTACAGTCAAATTAAACAGTATTAATGGTCATTTGCAAATTTACAAGCAATGGTTTTACTCACCGATAAGCTCTGAAACCAATCAAAGGACTTTGGTAAGATTCAAATTTAACATTTTCAGCTTCGTCTTCCTCTTCCTCCAGTTGTGAGTGCCCTGGAAGAAGCATCTTTCTCTTCCTTCCAAGCATTACATCTGTAGAGAAATAGTTTCTTGGATGCATATAGTCACTCCTAGGGGCTGTTTGTACTATAAGATCCAACTCATTCCTCAGGGCTAGTATGTCCTGTCCTTGCTGCCTTTTATAAATGTTCTCCTTTCCTAAGGTTGATTTTAAAGTACTCTCTCTTTCTGAGGATAAATTTGATTGACTGCTGGCTTCCTCATTCACTGGAGACTTCTTTTTTGCAGCAAGTTGAGGGGTTAGACTCGATTTGTCATCTAACCAGGACCGTCTTCTCCTCCTGTGTTTCTCCCCTCCATCATTTTCTTTCTCTGTCTCGCTATCTGTCTGTGTAGGGGTATTACTAAGAGAAAACTGAATTTTATCCTTCTTATAAATAGACACTGCTGGTCTAATGTTACCTTCATTAAGCTTCCGTTTCAAAAGAGAGCTCTGAGTACTGTTAGTAGATGTGGATTTTCCTTCCCTGGCTTGGGTCTCCCGGTACTGTTTAATTTTCAAGGCTAATTCTTCCTCAACTTTTTTCAGTCGGTGCAATTCACTAGCTTGATTCCTTGTAACTTTTGAACGCTTTGCACTCTGTATGGAAACAAAAATAAGTTCAACTACGTCTAAGAATTCTTTGTGTTAGCATTTACATAGTACTCACTATGTAACAGAATAACTCCTTTCACTGTAAGGTCTTATGATTCAAAAAAATTGTATAGACTCATTCATTGTTTACATACAAAGACATCACTGCATGTCGGTAAAAGAGTTTATAGGGCGTGCTTACACTGTTGTCACAATGCAAAGTAGATTCCAATTCATTTACTCTTTGTGTGCAATCCCACAAGTGTTTACACGTGCAACACCTAACATACAGGCATGTGTCCTTGCACATGCTCTTTGCCAACCAATGCCAACCAACAATGTAACCCTGAACAGCCTAATAAGCTAAAAGAGGATAAAAAGGAGTATACAGTATGAACAAGAGTATTAGACATAAGATGGGGGAAGGAGGGGGTTATCAAAATGTAATTTTTCTCACATTTTTTCTAAGTTTGCACTGGGAAGGAACCCAAAGAAAGAGTATACAAACTTTACACCTCTTGAAATTAATGTAAAAAAATGAATTACTTATGACTGCAAACTTCAGTATGAAGCATGTACCAATGAAGGTTCTATCTACATTCATCTCCATGCTATATTCAATGACTTCCATTAACCACATGGTTTCTAAGTTCTATTTATCTTTCAATCCCTGCATAGGTTCTAATTACATCTCGATACTACGATCAATGACCTCTTTTCCTCACATTTTCTTAGTTCTATTTACCTCTCAATCCTTATTCTAGTTAGGTCTCCATGCTATAATCAATGACCTCTATTATGCGCAGTTTCTTGTTCTATTTACCTCTTAATCTCTATTTAGATTCCATTTGGTCTCTATGTATTATTCTACCACCTCTAGCCATCCGTTATTGAGAATCCTGCATTCTGATTGGTTAAACACTGACACTGTTCTGCAACACACGTTCAGTAAATGTAAAGACTGATAAAAATGAAGTTTTTCACACATTTTCAGTGGTAGAATAGGAATAAACCACATTTGTTGGAATATTATTATCTCATAAACCGTCTTAACTCCAAATTTGGCAAATTAACGGACTCGGCTTTGCCTTGTCCGTTATTTTGTCAAATTTGTAGTCTCAACGGTTTATTCACCAATAATAGTTCGCCAAATGCGATTTATTCCTTAATTAATAACCTCTATTCATCACATGGTTTATTGATTCTATTTACCTGTGATGCTACAATCCATGCCCATAAATCTACTCACCAAATGTACATTTCAGTGGTACAAACCACAAATATACTCACTGTATGGTTTGATGGTCCAACCTCTTGGTTATTTTGTGCTTCTTTCTTCTCCATCATAAGATGTTCTTCTTTCAGCTGATGTACAATAGAGACTAGAGGGAATTCCCCCACAGGACTGCCTCTCAACGTGGAGAGTTCCTCCCTCAGTTTAGTCTCTACTGAGACACTTGCTGTCATGGATGACAAATGATTCTTTTGCTAAAAAAAATAAAAGAAATGCATTATAATAACATCACAAGTTCTTATTTTTAATCAAAACTTAAGTATTAAAGGATTTGCAGAGGACTATTTTAGCATTCTTAAGTTGCACTGGCAATCTTACTGTGCTGAGATACACTAACTGCTCAATGATTGCCCACAGTTCAATGGACAGTAGCTGTACCTTTAGAGCACCCCATGGACTTTTCAAAATCAGACCATCTTTTTTCCCTTACATTAATATACTACCTGAAGTTACCTCCTGAAGCAACCCCTGACATTTTTCTAAAAAACAGAAAGTTCATAGCTTTTTCATAGATGGCATGATTTTGAATGAAAGCCACGCTTAATAAACAAAAATTTCATAAACCAGAGGTGTCCCCCCTACAAAAATAATGCTGCCACACTTTGAAATATCCATGATGAACATCTAAATCCAAGATGAAGAAATGCATATATATGTATATATGTATGAATTTAATGAAGTCAGCAGTCTTCATAAAGTTTCATTACCTTTCAATGGCTGTGATTATTTTGTAAAATTCCCAAGGCTTTTCTAGGCTAGGCAAGTGATAATAAAATCCTACCTCTGAGGCTACAGGAACCCCACTAGCAAAAAACACCAAGTAAACAGTAAAACAAATAGATAACTGATTTGGTATAGGTGAAATGAATTTTCTCCATTTCTTGAGCAGTTTCTGAAATGGTAGTGGGGGGAGGGGAGGGGGTGTAACTTGTTATAGTCCTTTACAAATATTCACTTCACAAGGCCACCAAGGGTAATTGTGGAGTTATTCAATTGATTATCTTTTCAGAGAACCAAAACATGTTCACAACTGCAAGCAGCAGTTCCAAAACTTCTTGGGTAGTGACTTCCAGCACCAAGTATAACCATACCTCAAATACCTGCCCCATCCCCCTACCCCAACTCCCCCTTATACAAATAAATGCTCTCACATCTTGCCCTTTACAATCAACACCCCCTTAATTTCCACCTTTCCAATGTCCTTCGGCACATATCCCTCTACCACTAACCTTCATCCAAAGTTCCACAATCCCTATTTCTGAACAGTCAACTTTTGAAATGCATAAGTTGCAATAATGACCTTATCTAAATTACCTCATCTGAATATTTCTTCACAAGGTTTCTGTTCAACACAACAACGTTTTCCATGACTGCAATTTGCTCCCTCAGCCTCTGAATTCGAAACTGTGCCCTTTGCATAATGCGGGACTTTTCCGCCTGATGTCGGGCACTCTCTTGGTAAGCCTGGTAATCTTTCTCTATCAGAGACCTGCAGAAAATTACAATATGAAAATTTAGCATCTCCTACAACATAGAATTTTCCAAAGTTTTCAACAAGGGGTTTCAAAGAGGCAGTCTCACCCCCAAAACACAAAACCTACTATCAATGACAACAGTGGCTCTTCCATCTATAAAACAGAGCAAAATAAGGAAACTTAATTTCTTAAGCAGCCATTTGCATAATTTAACGCTTTAACTATCAATCATTTTGCGATCTGGAAGAAAAGGTTTAAACCTGTAGTCTGTCATGGTGTATGTGACCTACTACCCAACCTTAAATCTAAGTTGTCACCATCTCACCCATGCACCCTACCATCCATCCCATTTCCTCACCTGTTTCTCTTCAATTTGTCCTCAAGATCAGCTATTTTTTTCGTTTGAGCATCTTCATCCTTTACTGAATTTTCATCCTCCTTAGCTTTCCCACCGACTTTCTTCTGCTCTCTCCTTGCAATCTCCTCTTTAAGCCTTCGATACTCTGCTCTGTGAGTTTCTGGAAGCTTGTTCAATGCATCTGGTGTCTTAGGCCCCTTTTTGGGTGATCCTTTTGTGTCCCCTTTTGACATTTTACCCTTCTGGGCTTCAACTGGCTGCAAACCACAGGAAAAACCAACATCTGTGGAAGGCCTCCTGACGAAAGTTTTCTAGTAACAAACAACTACCATCAAAGTGACAGCAGGGTTCATGCACCTAAAGGATGATAACCTACAGGACATTTGACATGACATCTCAATGACCACCTCCTGGAAATTCTATCATCCCATTCATTGAGGCATAAGTGAAAACTGATATCAGCCCAGGTAAAGAAAGAAATTTGTTGGCATTCGAAGTCTATGAAGTATCACTAACATTCCACCACTTTTCAAGATGACTTTTCTAGGTTGCAGGTACTCTTTGACAGCTAACCATCACTGTAAGTACCATAGTATTGTATTAAAATTTCCACAATACATACACTAAACATATCCACTCATTCCTCCTTCTGGAAGAGGTCCTGAAAAAGCTTAGAGCTTGTAGGGGCAGACTCCCTTTTAGGATATCATAAAGGGTGGGGTGGGGGGGGGGGGGAACAGAAACACTTTTTAAAAGTATGAAGGAGGAGGACAGCTAGGAACTGCAAAAAAATTATCAAGAAAAGAAGGTAACATCAGGTAGTCTTTTTATAGCAGACATCTGGTAAAAATGTTTTAAACTCCTTCACAAAAGCACAACCCCCATGAAGATCCCCCGGCCAAAGACCTACCTTTGCAGAATTCCTTGCTTGTTTGAGAAAGTCCATCATTTCTGAGTATGAGTCTGCTGCTTGATCTTCATCACTAGAATCACTATCTGCCGTGACAGTAATTACCAATGGTCCATGAGTTGGTATCTGAGTGACCAGGGAAAGAAAGAAGAATAAAAGAATTTCAGGTTAGTAGTGAACCGATTATCTCATTTCAATATCTATGGCTTTGTGGGTATTTTTAAATATGCTCACATTCTCAGTGCAGTATTCTCAATTTAGACACTTTTGGTAACATTTTACTGAGGTCTTGTTTGAAAGTAAACCTTTTTTTTTCTGTAATTAAAGTTATTGCAAACCCTGTATCAATACTCAATTCCCAACAAAACATACTGTTTTTGAGTATTTGTTATTTTTGTCTTGAAATGTCTTTAGTTTTCCTCAAGTTCACAAAATATGACAGAAAGTGGGGTAATTGCATCAAAGATCCTTTTGCTATTCTGTAAAATTGACAATTTCATTCGTTCTTGAGATCTTACCGTATACAGTTAAAATTCTTGAATGTGCAGATCCAACATAAAACAATGTCATAATTAGATGTTTTTCACATAACCTTAGGGCATTTCAATTTTGCATGCTGGGCATCACAGAATGAACAGGTATGCATGCATAACAGAACCCTAGCTACAATTGTGATACATGAATACCTTAATGTCAAAATGTCCATCAAAAGAGAGGCGTATGTGAAATACATCTATAGGGTATAGCTTACAAAATTACTACACATTCTATTGAATTCAGGATTCATTTCAAAATTTGTTTATTGGTTTATAAGTCCCTACATGATATGGCCCCCGCTTATTTATCC
>WURT03177933.1:0-10319 GCA_009936505.3 Holothuria glaberrima | reverse complement strand
GCACCTCTTGAAGGATTTTTGTATGTACAATTTTGTAGTTGTACACAGGTTTTTGTATGTGTCCTTATGATATATTGTGTATGTACTTTTGATTGGGTGGGACATTTTTATTCCCCAAAGTTCCATGTATAGTGATAAAGGTTTACCAAATGCTGCTACTATTTAGGTCCTATTTTTTGGGGGTCAAGCCACAACTGGCTTGTATGAACTTTGAGGCATGAATGTAAGCTGGCAGCAGGTAAACATTTGCGAGAGAGTTGGTGGACCAAGTTTGGTATAGACATGACAGGAAATGTACATTAGCCATACAGGAATTAGCAAATCCCCAACCACTTAGCAGATCTTCCAATCCAACAAACTGTGCAGTTCAACTTCTGGGCTGGGTTGAACATCATCTTAACTCCTGAAAGCTTGTTTTGTTGAAATTCCTCATGCATGACACATTAGAAAGCCCTACTTGGCTTGAAAGGTAGAGCCACTCAACCAGTGTGAACAGTGAGAAGGAAACCACAAAGCAAGCAAGTCAGTGTTCTAATCCTAATCCCTCCAGTTGTGCCAGCTAAATTGGGAAAGGGAGATTATAATAGTAAACATCTGCAATGGAGCTATTGTAGTAATTGTGGAATTTAAGGGATGGTCAGTTTCATTATCATTAATGGTGACATGTTAATACTTTAACACTGTTTGGTGAAATTATAATATGGTGACCATCACCTACAGTCCTCTTCAAGGATAACAACTGAAGTTTATTGTATTTACTTGACAACAAGTTCCTGTGACAATAAATATAGATTTCCTGAATCCATACAAGTTTTTGGACCATTGAGCTGTGGCCATTGATGTATTTGCTAGTTACCAAACACAAAATATTGATCATTGGTTTGGTTAACCCTACTGTAGCATAAAGGCTACTGTATAGACCCTGAGGGTTAAGTTATCTGTGTCCTTCTACAGAAGGTCCAAGTACATGCTCTACTAAGGATGTGTTTATTTGTGAATGATGTTTTCTATATCCCATGCTGATATGTTGTCTAATGTGTCATTGTGTTTTGATGGTTTTGTATATCTGTTGGATTGAGATAGTTAGTGATTGCGACAGGATTCATGGGAAGATCGAATGTTGCTCATTTTTGACTGACAGAGAATGTCTAATTAACATGGAGGTTCTACCTACTTCCATGGTCTTACCATGTCATCTGACCTGAAAGCAGATGAATTCTTCCTCATATAATTCAACATTTCATATAGCTGTATGTAATCAACAATTTTGTGTGGCTGCAGACTTAAAAAACAGTGATTACCAAATTCTTGACCTCAGAAATTACATCTTAAACCCCAAACAGTCCTTTGAAAGATCCCATTTTTCATAAAATTTGAACTTGTTTATTTAACTCTTCAAGGAGAGAATGAACAAATATTTAAATAACTTTGTAGCTCAGAATTTTGGCAAAGAAAGCCCTTTGTGGGACATATTAATGTAGTTTAGTTTATTTCAGATAGAAATAGAATTAGCAGAATCAGAATTAAAGGACTTGTGATCCTCACCAAAGATGTAGATAAAAAGTGGTACTGTACTTTGTTGAACACAATTAGGAAAACAGTCAAAAAAGCAAAAATATTATTCCTTGTACTGATCATGAAATAGTCATCTGTAACATTTTTGAACAATTGGAAAATCTGCAGTAAATCTGATTCAGACAAATAATTTCACCCACTAAAACTGTGAAAAAGAGGCAGTCACAATGGTGCTTCAGTCAGCCTTTTGGAGTTTTGGGACACTACCTCTGTAGTGCAAAAGTAAGTGCTTTCTTAAGAAAGTTTGAGAAAGAACCATCTAAAGTAGAGTTAATCAGCCTTTTGTTATCTAGAAAGCCCATGAATCAGATTACTCAGTTCCTAACTTCCTGGTATGTGAAATGCCTTCCATGGTAGGCTAGCTATAGAGTATACACGTAAGCATGGTAAATCACCATGTAGGTAGATCAGGAGATGCAGTTTGAGGTTGGTTTTATATAAGTGCTAGTGGATAGATTTACTGTATGTATATATAGTGCTGGGATATGTCAACCTGCATCCTGGGAATAGGAAATGTATATTACATATTGTTCTTAGACACCAAGTGGTGCAACAGAATCTTTGGCAGCTTTAGGTATATACACCCCTCACATCATTGTTAAAAGATTATATGTAAAGCAAAGGCAACACCATTACATTTTTTTTGTACTCGAACAGCCCTGACCAGTGGTTTTGTAGATCAGCATGCTAGCAGGTAGCTCTGAACTCTGCTGGCCTGCTTGATCACTAGACACTATAGACTAGAATGTGTAGATACATTCCTCCCAAGCAATACTAGAATCTTAGAAGGAATTTCTGTTACTACAGGAATAAATTTGAAATGGCAAAGTTGGTTAACCATGGATTCAGCATGGAGGAACCAAAATTTCCTGGTCATTGTTAAAAGTTCAACACTATTCCAATATAAAAAGACTTGAGAAAATTACATTATAGCACCAGGTGGAAGCTGCCCTCACTCTAGAATCATCTTTGTTTAAGTTGCAAGTGGTCATCCTTAATTGAATGTATGTATTGGGTATTTCTTTGGCCCGTATCTGAAAAATTCCACTCAAAAGGTATGTGCAGAAAATTTGCTTCCTTTATCTGGTGTAAATGATACACAGTTGCTTTAATAATACTGCAGGTACAATAATATACAGTATAGCTGGGACATTTTAACACACTATGTTCATAGGGGCTGCTGTTGTATTGCCTTCAGCCTTGGCTATAAAAACTTCTTTGGAAGAAAATATTATGGGTGGATCAAGGAAGGTTGGGGGGTGGGGAGGAGAAGGAGGAGGAGGAGGAGGAGGGAGGGGATAACTCAGAAAAATAGTGCATTTTTCACAATGGGTGGTACAATTTGTAGCCTCAGTGGAAGGTACCACCATGGCAATGTGTATATTTCTCTACATGCAGGTATATTCTGATAATTATGAAAAATCATAACTAACTTAAAAAGTAATTTTTCACTTTGAAGACTGAAAAATAAAATCTCCTTCACTGAACAGGAATTGTGCCACCCTATAGAGCTGTAGCCACCATTTATTAATGGAAGATGACTACTATAGAAGAACCCAAAGAGCAGAATCTTGTAAGTGATGAAAGTGTTGATCATAATACTACAGTTGATAAAGAAGAAGATGTTGATCATTGTGAGACCAGAGGAGCTGATGAGGATGAAGCAGTTGCAGTCATAGTCAATGACTCCAAAAGCTATGAACAGGATACAGAGCTAGAGAAAAGTAAAAGTATCAATCAGGATGAGGATGGGACTGCTGTACCTGCTACTACCAGTTCTGAATCTTCCACAGGACTAAATGCTGATGAACATCAAAATGGTAATTCACATGAAGGTGTATATGGAGGAGACACCGCAGGGACACACAAGGGTGGGGGAAAGAAAGGAAAACGTTCAAAGAGGCTGAAAGAGGATGATGGAATTCATAGAGTAACACTCACAGTAACAATAGCAAAGGCTATACCATCAGGTATGTATATCTTGCCATTATCTTTTGTGGTTTAAAATGTGATTTAAAGTAACCAGTTTTTTTCAGGAACGTCATATTAATTGGAGTTTTCGGAAAGTTCTGACTTTCATGTCCTACAGGTATGTATACACACTATCACAGTAGTCTTTATTAGATTCTATTTGCAATTTACAAAAATGAATACTCTGTAAGGGTGACTTTTTTTTATTCATTACCAATATGATTTGTACACATGCTTTTAAAAGTGCATAAATTGTTACACTGGCATTTTGACAGAGCTTTCTTTAAAGAGGCAGACTACTATGTACATGCTTTGGAACAAAACTGAATCTTAACCTAGTGGTCTAGTATGTACTTGGTCAAAATAACATTTCAGGAGGGGCAGAGCTGGGGAGGGTAGGGGTTCTAGGGGCTGCATCTTTCTTACAGTATTTTTCAGTCTGAAGCTTTTCAGGTTTTTATTTTTTTCCACTTGTCCTAGAACAGCCTAAATTATCTTATAAACTGCCTTTAAAATATAAGAGAAAAAAATGACTCAGCTTCCCCCTGCCCTCAATCACACAACCTTCTGACATACCTGCATGTAATGATGTGAAGATGACGTCTGAATAACTTAAATTTTCCAAAGGTGAAATATGCAAGGTGAAGCATTTGAAGGCTGTATAGTGATCATTGCCTGTACTTCAGTTATTAATAACATGACATTGCCTTCATACTAAAATGCTGTCAAGCCATGTGATCTGTAAATTATCAAACATCTAGGGGTACACACAAGCTGTTAATTTTTTAGCATATAAGCAGTTAAAAGTGCTGAATCTGAAGCAAGTCCTCAGAGGGTCTTCCAAAATTTCAATAATCTTATCTGTGAATTACTGTACTCTGATTATGGCAGGGTTCCAGATTAATTGAGTCTATTCTGGCAAATTATTTCACATTTGCGGCAATGTCTTGAATTCTAATATGTGAGAAACACCATACTGACATGGGGGAAGAGTTTTCTGCGACCGTGCCTGGAATATATTTCCTCCAAGGGGAAGTTAATTTATAGAAAGTCTGATAGACTATTATTCTCATCTGATGTTCTGGGAAACAAGTGAATTATGCCACTTTATATGCAAGTGGGGCTCTAGTTTATTACAAAAGTATAAAATATATGTTTTCTTTCCAATAGCCAGCATAGTCATCAACACACTTTCTTTAAAAGAAGTTACCAAATCTGATGCATAAAATTGGAACATGAGGTCAAGTGAGACCTATTAGACCTATCACCAGCACTTATCAGAGTTGTATTATCTCCATTTAGCTTTACATCTGACATCATGTGTATGTAATCAGTTTCAGATGTCTTGTTTAAATTTAGAAAGTTCATCTAGGGGTTGAAATACTCCTCTAGCACTCAGTGTTAAATTATGAACTTCATGGGCCCCTTGGTTGAACTTTCCAAGAATGAATCCTTTGGAATTCAGTCACTAACTAACAGCAGTTATTCAAAACAAACTGTATAGCAATATTGTCTTTTGTGAAATACTTTCCCATGTTTTGGGTTTTATCAGTGCTCTAATAACTTGAAGTCATCTTCATAGTATCACACTCACTTTATTAGCTACAAAATGAAGTTGGGCCTAATTGATTTACAGAATTCACTTACTTTCCTTTCCCCTGTCCTTCATGCACCCCCTGTGAAAAATTATAACATCATATTAATTAAACTCTTTTGTTGGTGAATGTTAAATACCAGTGTGCAATACTATACCATATCACAGGAGAGATGTGAAACCAAAATTACATGTAGCAGGATGAGATTTCAGGTATGCTTACTTTAATAGGTATAGTATTTTAAAATTGGGACTGGTTATACCTACAGTGTACAACATCAATGCAATTTTAAGTATCCCTTCAAGGTTTTTTTCTTTCCTTTTTTATGTTTATACAGGAGATGATGATGGACCCAAGGTGGAAGAACTAATGAGAAGGAAAAAGAGAATTGTTGAAGCCCCTAAAGCAAATGGTTACTACCACTGCCAGTATTACCTGTTACCTGATGATGAGGAAGCCACAAAGACGGATGTGGTAACCTTTGGTATGGCTGCCAAAATCTACACAGAAAGTGAGAGTAAGGTCTTGAAAACCTGGCAGGAGGGAGAACAGACCTGGATTGCTTGGTCCCATAGGTAACATTCTTTACTGCCTGTACATGAAGAGACTGCCATGTGTCACAAAAATGTTTGTGTCATTCCAGAACAGACAAATAAGAAATTCTGTGGAATGATAAACTTGCTGTACTGAATAACTTTGTAATAATGCTAGGCCGGGTGGTCATGAGATACATGTTAATTTTCAAATTTTTCTTTTTCAGTTACTCTGATAGTTACTGAAAAACATGTTTCACAGTGCTTGATCTGTGTGCGCAATTTGTTTAAATTAGTTTTTGGCCAGTTTTCTAGGTAATACGGTAATACAGGTTCTCACATTTCTGCAGAAATTTTCCTTGCGTAGAGATCATCTTTTAGGTAGTATGGAATTGACTACAGGATATGTAATATGTTTGTTCATTGAAAAATCCAACCAACTGACTTACCTGTCCAGTTATTGATGTATGGTACCCTGGATGACTAGGTACCTTTACACTTAAGATCTAGATATGTGCTATTCAATAAAGGAAATGTCAATATAAGGATATAGGTAAGACTGTGACTGACATACATTACCGGCACATGAAAAACACATGGTGATACATGACCTTAATATGAAAGGTCACTGTTGAAATTTTTAGGGTATTCTGTTTTCCTCATTTCCTTTTGCTCATTTCCACACAAAATACATTTGTAAGTGCAACGTTTTAGAAATTTAGTGAATTTTACTTCTTTTTATCAATTGCTTTAACCCCTTGCTGTTCAAGTATACTGCTATATATTTAATGGTACGCTTCCTATGTTAGCAGACTTCCTTCGAGTTATTTTCTTTAGAGTCTGGATGTAAATTATTGCTTTACAGTTAAAGCAAATTGTAGCTGTAGTTTTAAAGTAGGCTACAGTGTAAATGTGAAAGAGCCTTTGAACTTTCCTTTCAGTCACACGTTACAGGTTAATATGAAAGAACTTTTGTTGAGGCTGGTCAATCAGAAAACTGAGGAAAACAGAAGAGCAAGGCTTGGCACATGCTCACTTTGATAGACACAAAGTTTTCTAAAATTTCCTAGGTGTAATTATTACATTAAAGTAAAAGCAAATATCAAAACCCTATAAGTAGGCCACAGTGTATGTGATTATGTTTTAAACTCTTATTTCAGTCACACATTAAAGGTCACAAAAGAACTTTTGTTGAAGCTTTTCAATCATACTCTGGAGCTACGGATTTGGGAGTCGCGAGAAAAAGTCTCTGCACGTGCGCGCTTTGATAGACCCAAAGCTTTCCGCTTGCCTCAGCCCAAACCTGGAGAAGATGCAGATGATGTCGGAGGGGTCAAATCTCTGGTCTTAAAACAGTCTCGCAGTTACTTGTCACTTCAACCAAAGAAATCTTCTACAGAGAGGCCAGTTCCTCAAAATGCCCCATCAGAACTTTCTGATATTAGAAATTTTGGAAAGACAGGTACTGTTTGATCAGTTTGTTGTTTGCAGTGTTTTTGCAAATAAAGCCAGCAGTAATTGGCATCAGTATATGAATTTTTCATTTGTTGCACAGTGCTTTGTCATTGTTTGCTTTTATTCGGTCAGTTATTTTAATATTTACAATCTTTATGATCATTTGCTTCTATTTATTTGATTTATTAAAAGGCATCTCCTTAAAGAGAAATATTGCACTAAAGGAACCAAAACTTTCACTCCTTCCCAAAGCCATTCATTAGGCCTGTTGGTAGAATGATAAGCAATATAAAATAAGGTAGCCGAGCAACTTTATTTTCATTAAATAAGGTTCTCTTAAAAGAGATTCATTGCTTTGGAGCTCATGAATAATGTAGTCATTATAATTTCCAATTTGCAAATGATTCAAAATTCATTTCTCTTGTGATATATATGCAATATGTTTAGAAAATAAAGCTTTTGTCAGAGCTTATTGACCTGTGAGACTGGATGGTGTTATAATGGTAGCAGCTTTTTCTGACTGTTTCATGCAATTTAAGGGCAGCATTTCCCTTTAAACCTTCTTTAAATGTTTGAAATGACCTCTTGCCAGTTTCTGAATCTATTTTCATGATGTCGGGCTAAGTGAAGGTAAGTGGTAGATGATCAGCACATCAAGGTTGAATAAAGCTGGAATAAAATCAAAATGGGTTTTCTGAGGACAGAATTATCATTTTTGGTTTCCTGATGTAGATGCCAAGGGCAGACCTATCATGCCAAGACCAGTCTCATCCTCTCCTGGAACTGAAAGAAAAACACCGGAGGAATTATTCAACTTAGCAGATTTGAATCGCTCTGGGCCACAGTCTGGTAGTTCCACAGCTCGACAGACTCCTGTTGCAAAATCAAGAGAATCGCCCTCCAAAGATCCAAATCAGGCTGTCAAGTGAGTTACTTATGATGCTGGATTGAGAAAATACTCTTTTTATCATGTGTGGAGTGGGTAGTGTCATGCCAAAAATCATGATTCATTCAATCAAAAGTGTTTCAGTTTTATAAGCTGTTGACCAGTGATATGTGTGGCTGAATCATTTTCTTTGAAACGGTAGCAAGAAGACAAAATTTTGAAGGCAATGCTTCAGTATTAAACTGATGCTTTGACATGACCTGGTTTCAATCAGATTAATTTCAGTTTTAACCTGTTTTACAGAAGTGGGCTCAAGTTTTTATTGGAAAACTGTAATTCTAGTCAAAGCCAGAGATCATTAACCTTTTAAGTAGTATAAAATGGGTTATTTGGTGAACACCTGTTTTAATGATTCTTGAATTCATAGGTCTGTGGTCTAAAAGCTGCCTGACACAGAAAAAAATGGAACTTTCTATAATTGGTAGTGGTTGTACATGAAAGAGACATTAAATGCCTAGATGTGTTTGCATAATTGAAGCCAATTGTTTTCTGCATGCTGGTGTAGAGCGAGATTCATGATATTGCAATAATGGCTTGAGGATAAAGGTGATATATTTTTCTAAAACTTCTCTTAATGGTACAATATTGCTAAAGGCAGATGTGTTGCTACATCATTCATCACAGTACTGACATTTACAGGGAACACCAAGTTTCAAAGGGCAGCAAACTTCAATTTTATCATAAAGCTTGTCAAATTTTAATTTTTGGAACAGGTTGGCTCTTACAAGCTGTTACCCTTTTTTTTTAGTAACTTTTTTTTTAATATTGTATGTCTACGATAGCACTGGGATGATTTATTGATCTTCATTTCAACCATTTATGAATAATAAAAAGAATCTGTCATTGTTACATTTTCTTTGAGCTATTGCTAGAAATGATAGCAAAATGAAAAACCACATTTGATAGCAAACTGTAATGCCACTATCATTCTTAATAAAAATTGGCTCAGTATCTATCATTGGAATTACTTTACTTTCACAAATCTTTTATTCGGTTTTGTATTTATTATAATTACTACAAAATGCCAACAGTACAAGTTCTCAATCTTTTATTTTATTTTTTTATTTTAAGGACTTACAGCCATCTTGGCAAACTTGCAGGTATTCCATCACCAGATGTACAAAAAGTGAGTAAATCTAGGGATGCCGGAAATCGAAGACAATCCATCAAATCATTGGAAATTCTTGATGAGAAAAAAGAGAGGCAGAGTAGTGGAAAAGGACGTCGGAAATCCCCATCACCAGAGAAAACACCCTTTATGAACCCTCTTTCACCAGGTTAGTTACATTTTTGATATGAAGTAAAGTGTCAATGGATAAAGCAGTTAAAACCATGTTAGCCTCAGGTACTGAAATGTGCAAAGTATGTACTTGGGGGAAAAATTCACCTTGAGGAGGAATGCTGCCATGACAATTTTATTTCCTGCCCTGACTACTTTTCAAATAGCTGTTATTTCTGTCATTTAATGTATCACAATCCCCTGTAATCTGTCACCCCAGCTTAAGATAATAGCATGTGAACATAGCTAGAAGGACTTATGATTTGCAACTGATGCCATGGCCAAGTGTGGACAAATGCAGCACTTATGATTTTTGGCAATGACACTTTAATGGCAATTGGGAGGTTTTGGATTTAATCATGGGAAGGTTATTTCATCCAAGAGCACTCTACAGTTTTCACATCTCAAATTAACTTCTAAATTTTAATTTACTTCAAAAAGCATATTATTTGAAAGCAGCTGACATGAACTCATAACCAAGCAATTCTGGATTTATTCCACACCAGTGGCTGCTTAGTTTTGTACAGTGACTGCCCTCACAGCGTGGATTGAGCTGATATCAACATGTGCAAAGGATTAATGTTCTCCAGACAAAGAAATTAAAACTCAGAACAAGTTGATTTAAGTTGACAGTTTGCCTTCTTTATTTCTATTATTTTTATCTCTCTCCTTCCATATTTTTCTCTTTCTCTCAAACTTCTTATACAACTTAGTTTTTGGTCTTACACGAATTGACCAATTTATTATATAAAACTTTTCTTTTTGAATTCCAATTTTCCATTGGCTCTCTCTATTTCAAAACTATTTTTAGTTTCACTCACACACCTCTTATAATTAATATAACAAATGAGAAGGTTCGGAGCCTTTCAGTAGAAAGGTATGTGAAATTTTCCCTTATTAGTAACTTACACAGGTAAAAGGACTGAACATACAAATGGTGATATTCAAACATTTACTTATTTACT